>CABEEJ010000216.1:92344-108072 GCA_901482245.1 Timema douglasi
TTTTCTTCTTCTTCTTCTTCTTCTGAAGGCTTAACAGGTTTGTGGTTTATGGAACCTTTCTTTCTGCTTCAATATTTGAAGAATAGTTGACATACGTGACTTGTGTGTAAATAAAAAAAACAGCTCAGCGCGATTGAATCAGAGAGGAATAATTTTAATAATGGAATTACTCAGTAATGTATAAAATGAGAAAAAAAATGCTATTGTTATCTCCAGCTTAGTTTTTATTCGGCATCTGTAGAAATAGATGAACTTCACAAATATTATCCTTAAACTCGTTTTTTAAATTTGCACCGCACCCTAGATATCCGCATTTAGTTACCCTAAGGGGGGTAATAATAATAAAGTTATTGCTAAGTCTTCTGATAAAAACAATAAAAGTGATTTTCAGTAGGCCTATAGCTAAATTTTGAGCAAGTATGTCATTTTTGGCAAATGTTTGTGTGATTGCATTACGAATTTGTAATTATTTTCTCATATTTTCCCCGCAATATATTGATATTTACTTACGCTCTTAAAAACAATAAATTCATCTTCCTGTAAATGTATTCAGAGTTAGTTGTTTTTTTGTAGACAAATTAATTTAAAATTTAAAAAAAGTCATTAACGTATATACTTTCTCATACAGTCTATTATGTTTTGTAAAAAAAATGTCAAAAACTGGTTATCAGTAAACTAGGTACCGTTAAATAATTTTTTTTCCAAAAACTACATTAAAAAGATTTTAATTAGTATAAAAAAATTCTGACCAGATACTTATTTTGTACAAAATCTTAAAATACTTTTTCAAACAATTTAATTTTTTTAATTGGTCATTGATAAACTATACTTAAACTATTTATTGTCTCCAACAAATTATAGAACCATTTTATTTAGCATGTAAAATACCCCTCAGATATTATTTTTTAACAAAATGGTAGATACGTTTTAAAAAAATCTAATTTTCAGAAATTAATCATCACTAAACAAGAATTAAAATTACTATTTCTATTCAAGGCATTAACATATAGCATATAGCATATAGCATAAACAGAAAGTGTGAATGAAATTCGTCAAACAATGAGACCAACATAAAGACAGACAGGCAGACAAAAAGAGAGACATAATTTTTGAACCCTCTTTTTAAGTATGGGAGTTAATCAAACGTCAATTACGTTGCCTATTTGATGAATTAAAAGCTATTTTGCTAATCGGGCTGCATCATGACTTTACACACCTAAACACTCTAAGCGCTGTCACACTTAGCCGCCAATGTACGAAATAGAAGTAGACGAAAGAAAATGAGTATATCGCATCGAGAGGCCTCAAGTATACGTCTTGTAATATACATTTCGCCTGTTCCACTGACCCCGCCCCAACGGAGACTGATGCTTGCATCGGTTACCTAAGGTGCTCGAAGTGGCCCTGCGGACTGGTATGTCCCTGTTTGACTTCTTTAGTTATAAGTAGTACACAGGACTGGGCCGAAAGCACATGTCATGAGCTTGCTCGTGGGGGCGGCCAAGAAATGGATTGGACTTTGGGGGGCAGTACAGTTTAATCGCCGACGTGTGATGGTGTTGGTAGATGGGTGGGGTCTGGGCCTTTGGGTCCAGGCTCCTGGCGTTCAGGGCCCCACGGCCTGCGATCCTGGGCTTATCCGTTGGTGCGAGGAGCCGTTTTAGAGCTCCGGTGCTAACCTGAACAGTTTGTAGGGCATGGGCTAGAAAATGGGCGCCTCCACTCGTATTTTCCCAAGTGCAATGGGCGTATTCCCATTCCCCTACACACGGGAAAGAGTGGAGAACATAAGGTCACTTCTGTGAACGGAAGTAAACCGCTCCGAGTACCACCTTAGTCCCCGGTACCGGTCATACCAGTGTATACTGGAAGGGGGGGGGGAGGAGTTATTATTATTAGCACCGCGTCTTACTACCCGTTCGGGTTATACGCACTTACGCTAATGTGTAATGGTGGGGTGATTGTGAGATGAAATGGAGGACCTACAGTTTAACGTGGAATCCGAACCACGGTGGAGGCCTGGCACTCCCCACATTCACAAGATGTCTTGTCAGAGGTGAAGGAAGGGTTTGGTAATCAGATAAATCTTTGCCGGGACCGAGGATCGAACCCCGGCCACCAGCATAGAAGTCTGACACCTTACCCCTAGACCGCCAGGTCACCAGTATGGGAGGAGTTAATTCTCGCCTCTCCGAGTATCTGGCCTGGTCTGGATCACCCCACCCTTCAGGGTGGGAGGTTGGAGCTTTTTAGGTACCGAACTATAAACTGCCCTGGGCCTTGATGTCTAGGGGGGATGTGCAAGATCGGCTGGCTGCAAGTGTACTAGCGTATCAGTAGTAGTAGTAATTTTCCACTGACGAGTATAAACACTTATTCTACTATCTGCACCTGGACAACATTGGCTTGACCTACTTCGGCGGCCGCATGGTCTAAGGCACTATTCTCTCAGTAGACTAAACCTCCGAAGACGTGTAAATTGAGGTTCAAATTTCAGTTGAGTGTAATGATATGGTGGTTTATCTTAAATGGTCTTCCACTCTCCTTCCCACGCAAATGTGAGTACATTTCCTCTAAAAATAGAAAGATTCCCACTGGCCATTTTCTTGGATAAATCAAATATCCGGAGCTGTAAACGATTTTTAAAAAACGCGTTTTCAAACAAATTACTTCAAGATTAAAAAAATAGTTTTATGACGATGTAAGGCTATTTTTATAATTATTTAAGAATTTATGATTTTTGCTTCAATATTCTATCTTTAAAACTCTCCGAATAAAACGTTAGTATATTAACATTGGAAATCCTATCTTGATTTACCATGACGTCACAGGTAGGCCAGGTCCTTATTTTCCTTCATAATATCGAGCTTGAAATTCAACACGACTAAATATTCTCTATAAGAGCAATGAAAAAATATGGAAGTAATCAAAAAGTGAAAAACATGGAAAACACAAAACAAGTATAATCTGACCCACATATTTGCTGTCATTTTGCTCTAATCTACCTCTTGGCGGGCTTGTAATGGTATTTTATCCTATCAAGGTGAGCGCGGAGTGTTTTATAATGGACTCTTTGACTAAGTTGGCATGCAACAGGCTTTTGATGAAGTAAAAATAAACCAAAATGGTTTATTTAGCCAAAAAGTAGGGAAATAAATAAACCGAAAACGAATTAAATGAAAGATAATATTCTAAATTGTTAATTGTAACTTTGATTTTACTTCTGATCTTTTAATTTTTACAGTTAAAAGTAAATCTTTAGTAGGAACCCGGTAGGAAGAAATATATTTGACAGTTAAAAAAGTTACTCAAACTAATTTAACATAAGCATACGTTACGTTAGACATCTTCAGATATCACTTTTGATACAGTATCAATAGCTATAAAATAATAGTAATAACATTGCCAAATGCAAGGTATACCGACCGAGTAGCCACCACATGTTGGCGAAAATACTACCAACATATTTGGATAGGAGGAGTCATGTGGTCAGCACAGTGAACGTTAATCTCAGTTTTCTAGACAGGAGCCACTACTTATTTATTCAAGTAGCTCCTCTTATTGTCTTTACGAGGCTGAGTTGACCTCGCTCCAGTCCCATTGATTAACAGAAAAATGTGGAAGCGCTAAGGGTTGAAGCCGGGACTTTTGGATCTGTAGACATGAACTCTTACCATTATACCCCAAATACGGTCAAAATGTTATCAATATTTACCGAAAAAGTATGTATGCATATTCTAAACCTTCATTCCTATCAGAATCATATTGTAGTATAAACACGTCCGTGCTATTTCAAAATACAGTTCACAAGAATAATATATGTTCCTATAAACATAATACTATTATAATAATTCATTAAATACCACTTTTATAAAAATAACAAAGGTATTGTTAGTCTGAGAGCCATACAAATAACCTATCCTTAGGAAATCTAGCGTCCTGACACTTCGCTTATTTTGTTTCGTCTTGTTTTATTTTAAAATGAAGTGGGAATCGTCGTTCTTTACCTAAAGTTCAGCTTGAACTAAGGACATCAAATTTCGGATAGTTTTCAGTGGAAGAAATATATTTTTCTAAAAATATCTGTTTAAGGGGACGTATTGCAGAAGTCAAGATATTCCGCTTTATTGAATAAATGCTATTTTAACTTTATTTGTTATTTCAAAATATTTGTAACTTTAAAAGAGAGGTAAAATTTAACAACATATCCCTATGGAGTTAAGAACTTTACATTTTAAGTATTATAGTTTTAAAAACATTAATTAAAAGACGAACGTATCTTATTTTCAACGACATTTCAAGATAATTGCTGCAGCTTTAAGATCAAAGTAAATCTAGATTTAGCCTTCCTCAAATAAAAAAATTACTGTTTTAACAGGCTCACAACAAAATATTTTAAGATAATAGAAGATTATTTTAGTTGTTTAAATAACTTTTAGCTGCCATTTTCCTTAAAGTAGACCAAACATTATTAACATTAGGGGAATGGCGCTAAAATAACACGAGGACTGGTACCGTTGAATTATGGCTACACCCTATAATGTTCTAAATAATAATAATAAAAACACATACTGTAATACATAGTATTATAGATTATTTAAACAATATTATTAAATAAGTATTTGAATAATATTGTATTTTTTGTAAATTTTATTTAAAAAAAATTACAATAATGTTAAACTGTTACAAAAACATAGATTATTATTAGAAAAAATATAGGCCTATAGCTAAATAAGTAATGCATTATTTTATATTTTACTGTAATCCAAAATTACTGATTACTTACTTCTACATCATTACTGTTTTATTTTATTTTATTACAAAATTTAATCAACTCATACTTTCTTGATCAAACGTTTTGCTGCAGTTTTACTTACACTTTGATAGATTTTTTTCCCCCTTAGTTCCTTCCTTTAATTCTATTGTATTTTTCATATATAATAGCACGTGAATAACAACTACAGAAAACTAAAGCAATGGGACAGAACTTTCAGACACGTGATAGAACTTGCATGAACTATGCAATGTAAATATACGGTGGCAATGAGCCAGACGTATGACATCACGAGTAGCACCGTTGCGTATTCACAACATTTCTGCATGGCACCAGTTAAAATTCCCGTATCTCAGAAGATAAACTTTTTTATTTTAATGTTTGGTGACATCATACGACGCAGCAGGAACTAATTGAGAAATACGTGGAGAGGATCAGAATTAATGACCTTTAATTTTCAAATAAAATTGCAGCTGTTGTGAAAATGTAATGGCTTGAGTCACAGAAGGTTAAGTGCACTTAAGAATTTGTCTGATATTTTTAAAGTATGCAACGTTAAATTTTCAAAATGTATGATCGGTTTACTAATAAAATTAATGATTTTACTTTGCCTGATTCCCCTATGGTGTATATTATAAAATTATCTCCCTACGGTGTAGCTTATAAAATAGTCAAGCTAAGAGTCAGTGTAAAAAGAATATAGATTATAAAATTAAATATGTGTTGAATATAAACTTTGTTCTAATCTTATGTTTTCAAATTGTTTTAACCCTTACCTCAGTCATTAGCGCATCTGTTTATTGAAATAAAGGTACCAGGTTCGATTCCTGGCATGACTGAAAAATATTACCATGATTGAATTTAAGGATTCCCTTTTTATAGCTATTGACAAACTGTCGGGTGGTGTGTATGTTCTATAATTAAGTTAGTGTTAAAGACGTGTAGTTATATAATTAGTCTTTTGAAAAGTGTATGTTAAAATACCCCAAAGTTACATTAACAAATATAAAAAGCCTTGGACATGATAGGAATATAATCCGTTGTATTAAGCTACCTTTACTACACCACGGGTACGAAGGTTGCGTTTATATCTCTGTCAGGAGCCAAGGCTCGTTAAATGTATTTGTTCAGTATTGAATTGTGTGTGTAGTTAATGTATGTAGTATGCTTAGTAATAAATAAATAACGCTTGGATTGCATTTAATCTTGTTACTTAAGCGGTTACATTTAAGAATATGCAAAGACATTTTATGAAAATACAATTCTGATTAAGTATTCTACTTTAAAAAAAACTCTTACTTCTTTTTGGCTGTCTTTTTCATGGTTCATAATCAAATTCAGTTTTTTATACGATAAAAAAGAGGTAATTTTATTAGGTTGTTACATCGTGTACAGTTCAACATCGTTAACAATGTCGTTATTAAAAAAGAGAAGAACGAATTACAAAAAAAAAAGTGGTTGAAGCACTTAAGAACTCTTTGACTGCTCAGTTCTTCGAGCAGACGGGGATCGTATCAACCAAAGAGCCAAGTTAACCTGTTCTTCCCCTTTCCCCAGCCCACACCCTTCCACACCCTCATTTTTTCTTGTTCTTCCAAAATTCCATTAAAATTCCATTATGTAGATTGAAATTTAAGGCTCACAAAAACAAGAGAAAAACACATCGCATAATTTGGTCAAAGGCCATGGGGTGTTGGGGATGTTTGAGAGATGTAGAATGTTATCGAAGGAATAGAGAGGGGGATTTTCAAAATCTAGGAAAACTGGTCAGATAGTGTAAGACGTGGGGACACAGCTCCTACCAGACCTATGGGGACAAGTTTCTCAAGAAGAGTGAAGGTAAAAAAACAAAGTGTGTTATTTTTATGTTTTTATCTATTTATTTATTTGAAGTATTCAACGTGCATTTCTGAACCGACTGATTATATCAGCACAAGAGAATTGTTTATGAATGAGAGCGAAAGGACCTAACAATTTTGCCAGTAAAGATATTTTCACATAACTTCCCGAGTTATTTTACATGCCACAATAGACATGGGACCGACGGCTTTACTTTCCATCCTAAGGAAATTGTGCTACGAGTTTGTACCGCTCAAGACAAATCTGTCGAACCCGGCTGGGTTTGAAACCACGAATATTGGATCTTGAGTAAAGCACTTTACCCCAAGACCACTGAGGTTTACAAGGTGTATTATTAAATAGACCTTGACTTTTAAGCTGTGGGAAACATCTTCAAGGCTCTTGCTCCAAAGATCTTTAAGAGGTTTTTTAAAGTGACGTACAATTTCTAAACCAGAGTTTATTTGCACCTGGGAATAGGAAACGATATAAACAACTAGGTAATTTGGTGGGGCAGAGTGAAGTAAGAGAATGTTTTAAGTTACTGAAATGTTTATATAATTTTACAATAATTGTTTTAATATGAAGTAGACGATCATACTCCAGTGTAAACTATTAGTTTTTACTCCAATCCATGTGATTTAATAAAGAGTACTGACAATTTGTATTTAATAATTCTTATGTCAACAATTTAATAGAAAACTGTTAAATTGCGTAATTTAACACTTTATTTATGGCTTCACATACAAAATACAGAAAAAACACACATGTTTCGGTTTGAAAAACCTGGAAAAGTCAGGGAGTTTCGAAACATAAAAAGCGTATTTAACCTGTAAATACACATATTATTATCAACACATGTCTTACAAACTAATATAGTCAGGAATATTATTTATATTTAATAATGCTTACTAGTTGGATTTTTTTTTTCGATTTAATCCTACAACTTGTCAACACAATCAATATACATTCGAATTACGCTAATCAGGTGGATATGAAGAAAAGAAAATGTATAGGAAATATACTTGCAATTTGTGTGGAGATTGGGAAAACCATTTTAAAAACACCATTCACATAGATTTTGAACCCTGACCTACCCATTAACGGAAAACCCGGCTAGATGAGTCTTACATTTAGTTCTCATGTCCATCCTAGCGGGTAGTTGGAATTAAGCTCATCTTTTAAAAAATCTAATGATGAATGATCAAGAAATATTTCGTAGAATGCTGTTGCTTATTAAATATTAAACTATTACATTAGTGTATTGTTTAATCACAGAGAAGAATATTACAAGATCACCAGAGTCTACTAGAAAGCAGGCAAAACGCATTGAACCCGCTCCGGTGGTCGCATGGTCTAATAATTTTCACACTCGCAATAGACTAAACTAACGGCGACATGGGGATTGAGGTTTGAATCTCAGTCGGGTATACTGAGGGTGGTTTTTACTAAATGGTTTCTCATTATCTCCATGCAAATGCAGGTACCATTTTTTTACGTTCAACCTTCCTTATCCCTAATCCATTAGTGTAATTAATACAAAGGCAGAGAGCCTGAATGAGTAGTAAGACGTGGTGCTAAGAAATAATATGCATTGGTGAGCAGATAGACCAAATTTAAGGATCATCTAATCTGGGTTTGAGATTCATAGAGAGGTTTAGGTTTATATTTTAAAATGGTGTACTGAGAATATTTGTTCCGTAATAGTTTCCCAATTTTCTACCACTCTAACGCTGACATATTTCCTCTAAATCATACCTTCCCCCTGTCTACCTTGTTAACTTAATTAAAATGAGAATATCCCGAAAGGGTAGTAAGATATGATATCAAAACTATCAAGCAAACATCAGGGGCTGCTTTACTTTTTCGATCATAAGTCCGTCAGGGCAACCTATCCCCCACCAAACCCCCCAATATCTCGGTCACGACCCATGTCTCCAGGGTCCAAGATTCAACCACAATTATCATAAACAAAGTTGCTGCTCTTGAATTCACTTGTAGTTTATTGGTCAACTGGGGCAACATCAAGAACTTTATAAGGGAAAATCGAGGGTGGATCAATATACCCCATGTAAGCTTATGGATATAGTTTGATTTTTATGAATAATCTCAAAGGTAAACTATAGGATCAGTAGAAAACCCATAAACAAGCTCTGTTTCTAATAAAATCTATAGATGACTTATTTAGATAAAGATTTTTTTTTTCTGAAAGTTTCATAAAGTATTTGTCATCTTTATTATTATTTTATTACAGGTTTAATGTTATTCCACAGACACATTTCTACTTCGCTTTCAGTTTTAATTAAATGTTTAGTTTGTGCGTATTTCTGAAAAGCCTGCAATTATTTTCTATTATTCTCGTAAATAAAAGGGTAGGGTTAGTTTAAGAATGGTCTAGAACTATTTATAGCACACTTCACCCTCTTCAATGGCCGAATAGTCTAAGGCGAGTTGGCAAATCTATGGCACGCGAACACTATTTGGGTGGTAAGCCAATATGAAAATAATAAACATTCAATAAAAAAAATTCCAAAGTGGTATAATTTTTTGAAATCATTAATATTTCGACAACCATATTATTCAATTACTTTGACAATCTGAATACATTATTGTCCTTCTTTAAAAGGAAACTATTGTTTAAAAAACTACAATTTGATTTGTCATTCATTATATTTCATTATATTAAACATTTTTCTATTTTTAAATATTCATTAGTAAATTTAAATAAGAGGTGAGACGCTAGACTATTTCAAAATGTATCTAGTCATGGATGGAAAAGTTTCACCATCCCTGGCCTAAGGCGTCACTCTCATAATAAACTAGATTGCCGATGACAGGGAGATTGGAGTTTGATCCCGGTCGGATGTACTGTGGTTTTCCACCCTCCCTTCACACAAATTCGTGTACACTTCCTCTAAATTCAACCTTCCTAGTACCTAACACCTTAGAGTAATTAGTACATAGGCGTATAGCCGGAAATGGTAGTAAGACGCATTAGGCCATGTCTTACTTCACGTTTGGGATAGGGAAGATTAGGATATAATTGAGAGGAGATGTACCCTCAATTACTTTGAGGTAGCGGGAAAACATTTAGGGGGAAAACAATATCAGTGTAATCAACCGTGATTTGAACCCCAATCTACTAGTCACAGGCTGACCTGTCTATTGCTAAAGATACGCTTTAAATCATTCAACCACCGATGTGGATGATATCGCGTTGTTTCGTTAATTGCCGCCATAATTGTTGGTCACAAACACTCTAGTTGTTGACTCGTACTGAATTTAATAACGAATTAAGCAAGGAAATATCGCCTATGTATAACGGGGATCAAAAAGGTTCATATTTATAAGATTTAAAATATTGCTTCGGGAACAAACAAGAGGCCCGTTTCATAAGAGCAGACGTCTCCGAGCACTGTGTTAATATGTACGCAGCACAACCAACTTCATCCCTTGCTCCGTATAAAGGTTTGACTGGGTTAGGAGGAGGTCTCTTGATCCCCTAGGGAAGGCTTACCGCACAACCCTGAGGACTCAATCGCTTGAGCAAATTCGACCCCCTCGCCTACTCGGGATGGCGAGGAGGTAGGGTAGACTTCATCCGATTAAACGCACCACAGGGGGACAGTATGATAAGCTAAGACAAACTACAAAGGAATCTACTGCCGCTTCTGTTCTGGTATCTTCCACAATACAACATTACAGTAACGTATATGAGAAGTAACACACAACCACATTTACACGCTAAATGCAGCGTACTCCAGAAGTAGATTACTTTCTCCCAGAAAGAAACAGTAATTGAATCATTATAACGTGATCTGAGATTTCGAAAATCTATCCCCGTCGTTGAGCACTCTGCTTTAAGGTAGGGAGTGTAAGAAATGATTTTAAAAAAACGAGTGTTTTTGCAATTTGTATAGCAAAACTTTTTTTTTTTTGCCAAATTAAATAAAATATGGTTTCAGTAGAAACATAAAGTTTAATTTTATTCAGATGGTGATATCAAAATCTCTTAAATATTGTTCAAGAGCATTGTGGCATGATATGACAAACTTTTAAATGATGAAGAGAATAAGTTGTCATTTAATTCCAGAAGACCCTTATTAGATAGAATTCAATAACTGATGATCTCACCATGTGTATAAAATTAAACTCTATGTTTCTACTTGAGCAATATTTTATTTATTTTGGCCAAAAGAAAATTTCCTTATAAAAACTGCAAAAATACATTTTTTCTTGTCTTTTTGTTAGGCTCGTATGGACAAGTTTGTCGTCAGAGGAAAGATCGGGGTTCAAATTTCAGTTGGGTGTATTAGGGATGGTTCTTAAATGGTTCTTTCTCTCCATCAAATGTGAGTACATTTTTTCAAAATACAACCTTAGTCATCCCTCACTGCGGATATCCCTAAAGAGTAGCCACATTGAAAGGAGTTGGTCACACTGTACTAACACGAACTGTGCCAAAGCTTGTTTTATAATGTAATTAAGTAATAATAATAATTGAAATCACTCTTGATTTACCAAATAATTACTTACTGTCTCTAAGATATTGGGAACTCAAAAGTTCATTTCTTCACCTACATCAATCTCTATCTTTATCTGGTTGCATCTATGATCGAGTCCATATTATTACTCCCTATCCCTATCTCGAGCTAGTTCAATCCAGTCCACCTCATTGCATTATATTCCTGTCTTAAGCTAGTTCTATCCAGTCCACCTCATTGCATTCTATCCCTATCTTGAACTAGTTCAATCCAGTCCACCTCATTGCATTATATCTTTATCTTGAACTAGTTCATTCCAGTCCACCTCATTGCATTATATTCCTATCTTGAACTAGTTCAATCCACTTCACCTCACTGCATTATATCCCTATCTTAATCTAGTTCTATCCAGTCCACATCATTACACCCTATCTCTTTTTGGGCTATTATATGATTATCCTCCCATCTGCGTTTAATTCTTCCAACTTATCTCTCCATTAAATTTACATTCAATACTTTGAATGCGGTTCCAATTTGTTACACTAACGCTACCGTTATGTACGAGATTTCATTATTATAGCAATAATTATTTATATTATATGATTATCCTCCCATCTGCATTTAATTCTTACAACTTATCTTTCCATTAAGTTTACATTCAATGCTTTGAACGTGGTTCCAATTTGTTACACTCACGCTACCGTTATGTATACTCCATTCACGGTAGGAATTACTCTCTGAAAGGTCTTTTTTCCTACCAATATCCTAATATATAATAGATTTCTGGTAGGGATAAAGGCCTTTCAGAAAACAATTCCTACGGTGTACGACTTTACGAGAGCCGTCGGCTCGTGTCACAGACCAAACTCAAACTGCGCATGCGCAAATTCTGCGACTCCAGCCGCATTCGCATGTTGCAGCTTGGACAACATACGTTTGGTTTGTGGTTTGATTCTTGACCGAGTGAGCTTGGGTTGTTTTTTCCGCGTGTGATTTATCGCTCCCTCTCCACGATAATGCTGGTGCTCTTTTTCCAAACAACCTATCTGATATAATATACCCTATTAGATTAAACCGTCATTTAGTTAAACGTCATAGTTTGAAAAATGAATAGTTAATAAATTACCAAACCCTTCCTTCACCTCTGACAAGACATCTTGTGAATGTGAGGAATGCCAGGTCTCCACCGTGGTTCGGATTCCACGTAGATTCCACGTTAAACTCTAGGTCCTCCATTTCATCTCACAATCACCCTACCATTACATATTAGCGTAAGTGCGTATAACCCGAACGGGGAGTAAGACGCGGTGCTAATAATAATAATAATAATAATAATAATAATAATAGTTAATAAAAACAATTCCTTACATTATCGACTCTCCTGCTGTCGTATTTGTTTAGAGTCGATTATTTACAACCAGCTTCGGTGGATGCATGGTCTAAGGCATCCCTCTCACAATATATTAGACTACCGATGACAGTGAGGTCGGGGTTTGAATCCCCATCGAGGTTTTTTTCTCTAAATGGTTTTACAATCTCCATTCATGTAGCAGTGGGTACACGTCTTCTTAATTCAACCTTCCTTATTTCCTAACTCATTAGCGTAATAATTAGTAAAAATGCTTGTAACCTGCTTAGGTAGTAAGAAGCAGTGCTAAGAAAAAGTATATATTTATGGCTCATATAATAAGGATTGCAATCAAATCTTTAGGAAGAAAAAAAAAATCATTTCTTTGGTCATCAAAAGGTAACTTTACCCTGGGTTGTATTGTACATTAAGTGGGTACAATGGTCAAGGGTAATAGCCCCTTTACAACCAGTTCTAGAACGTATTTGCGAGGGTCTCACTATAGTTCCGGAGGGCCAAACAGCGGTATTTAGCACCCTCGTAAAACTACTCCCACTACAGGTCTTAGGAGAAACTTACCTCGCACGTTCCAAACTTGCTTGCTTACACACTTTGGGCCGATCGTTTTACGAGACGGTCGCCATAAAAAAAAAAGTTACGTATGCTTTTTTCGCTCTGAATTGCACTACTTGGCATTTAATTTTAAACCCCTTTAGAACAATTTATTATTTAGTACACCTATCAAAGACCAAATAGCCTTAACATTTTCTATAAATAAGGGTATATGCGTTAATTAGTTACAGATTAGTTTTTTTTATTCTATAAATTTTATTAACTTTTAGGCTAAAGATAAAAAGTACTTTTTTAATCATGAAACCAACACCTTTATTTGAGTAAATCCCACTTTCACTGGCAACATTATATCATTGCGGCTCCCCATACTCCAACCAATCGAATATAGGTTAAATTTCCTTCATACTACTTCTCCTTATCCTGTATTTTTGTAGATAAGTGATTAAAATTAACGAGATTAAGTAATACGAATCTTAAAGATAAGTATAAGATTTTTTTTCTGGGTGGGTTATGCTACAACAAAATAAACTCTACTGAAGGATGCTATTTAATCTTTTTAGAATAAAGTGGTTGTAGGCCTATGGAAAGCTTCATTAAAATGGTGGGTTATTTCAAAACCAGTAAGTATTTTTTTGTTGACTCAACCACCGTAGTCGGTTATTTGCCGTGCGTAACTCCCCAGTGGTCCAGGAAAGTCATATTGGCAGCACCGTACAGTTTAATAAAGAATATATAATGTGTATGTTTTGTGTTATTGTTAGGCCTACACACATTTTTTATTTATCAAATTATATTAGTAATTATGTTATGAGCACAACTATACCCCGTACCATTACTTAAATATTTACTGTACTGTTCTGTACAAATAGATTTTATTTCCCCCCACTATAAAAATGACTAGATTGTCACTTTTTAACGTAGTTAAATAAATGCTTCAATCACTTTGCTAGGTGTTGGGGATGAATTCTATATTATCCAGGACACGGGTATAGACATAGTATTAATTATAAATTTGAGTAATCGACTACGTTTAATAGTTTGGTTCGTACCTTAGGGATATTTGGTTATGTAAATTTCTATTCAATAGCGTAGTTAATAGCGTAGTTGTAATAACTAATTTGAATCAATATTACAACATTGTTTAGAGATGGTTGGCTGTAAAATAAACATTACAAAATGATTTGAAGTAAGAATAAGTGAAATAATTATTTTTCCGATATCGGTGATCACCATTACTGTGATTTTAAGACATTGGTGATGTATATAAGTGATTATGGAATGAGAATGCAGTTACTTTGTCTTGACGGACCGATATTTTGTTGCGGTCGCAGTTTGTGTCAGTATCGATAATTCTAGTCACTGCTCCAGTCTTTAACATAACATGTAAAACTGATATTTCTTCCTGTGGTATATTTTCAACTTAATATATTCATTTGAAATACTAAAAGTAAGCCCATTATGTAGTGTATGGATATGTGTTTGGTATAGTAAAGTAAATTAGTGAAAAATACTATGTGATATTATTGTAAATAAATTCTATTTAGGGAGATAAGGCTACCACCATTAATCAAGTAGAGGCGCTTTGTGTAATAGCTCGATTTGCTCATTGGGGGCTCCACCCCCAAGCCCCCAGTGCGTTTTCTTTGAGAATGGATGTAAACTAATTTAATTCCAGAGTCGTTTTTGATAGGTCTTACGTTTTAGCCAAAAGAGACCTCCAAAGAAAGGTCCACACCGACTTTAAAGTTGCTCCGCCATTTTGAATTTGTGTTTGGGGGTTAAAAATTAAAAGGTTTAATTTTGGGAATGTTCCCGTCGGTTACAGGCTATAAGCTATAAGTTTGCCAAATTTCAAGTTTTTAGCTCATCTGGAAGTGGGTAAACATTAATGTCAGTCAGTGAGTGAGTCAGCCATGTGACTTTATAGAAGTATAATTTTTTTTATTTAAACATGCAAGCAAAGGATATTAGACCGGTGCTGGTTGCACCTGTGAGTCTCGCCATATCACCGACTGGTATTTTATCAGTCACGCTAATCACTTTCGATATCGAGAGTTAGTCACTGGGAGTGACGGTGACCAGAGAGTATCGGTGAAAAAATAACTGTCAGTGATTTATCGGCAAACTCTGATTTGAAATATAAGTATATCACCAAACAATGTCATTAATAGAATACAGGCATTGAGACGAATTAAATAGTCATGATATTACAGTTGTTAATTCTGGTTATAGTGGCATACAAATATAATATTCCTTATATTTAAAAATGACACGTGGACGCGCGAATCATAACCGGATTATTTGACTTTAGTATGTTCTTATTACTGAGCTATCAAGGAGTCACTCAGTGTTCAGGGTTATTCCTCACTAGTATGACAGAATATGTTAGGGAAATTTGGAAATCGTCATTTACATACATCCACACGTCCATCAGGATAGCGTAGTGGTTAGAGAATTGGCATACTAAGCCACTAAGCCAAAATTACCGAGTTAAATTCTCGTAAACAGATGTTATTTTTAAATTTAAATTATTTAATACGACTTATTTATTTTATACCCATAAAGGTGGGGATGTGGACAAAAGGGGTGTGTTTCTTCTTATTTGATTTTCCAGTGACGGAGGAGGTTGAAGAGGTTGAAGTTTGAACCTCGACCGGCTGTACTAAAGTGTGTGTGTGTGTGTGTGTGTGTGTGTGTGTGTGTGTGTGTG
>CABEEJ010000216.1:108323-120792 GCA_901482245.1 Timema douglasi
TTTGAGAGTGTGTGTGTGTGTGTGTGTGTGTGTGTGTGTGTGTGTGTGTGTGTGTGTGTGTGTGTGTGTGTGTGTGTGTCCTGCTTCCTGAATACTTTCCACGCAAATACGGCTACATTTCCTTTAAATTCTACTTTGCTCATATCTATCTCAATAATGTAAATATGTGAACAGCTGGTCAACCATATACATTCCTTTGTATGAAATTAAGTTTGTTTTATAATTAAGAACCGAAAACATACTTTCTAAGAACAGAAAACTGTTCTAGTTCATATATTCAAAGAAAAAAAGAGAAATTGAATTACCGAATATATATATATATATATATATTTATTTATTTATTTATTCATTAGGAAGGGATATATTTAGGTTTACTATGTATAATACATACACACGTATACACATTGAGTAAAAACTATTATCATTATCCGAAACCTTAGCTCAGTAGCTAGCATGTCTTCCTACCGAACTAAGGGTTCTGGGTTCAATTCCCGGCGTGGCCAAATAATGTATCATAGGTGGACTGTATGTTTTCCCTTACACATTTAAGAAATAATGGCCGAGGACTGAATATTGTGTGTTCTAGTATTTAGCTATATTATAAGGAGTGTTTTGATCTAATTAATCGATTCAGAAAGTTCACGTTAAATATCTCAAATAACAAAAACTATTATAATTATCGCACCTATGCATACCAATTGGTTGATACAACTTTCTTGCTTATCTAAATTACAGAGTTTGTAGTAAATTACAGCGACATTACGGACATTTTGTCATTTTTGTGCAAATCTACAGGAGGTGGAAGTGTAGGAAACGCGAGGTAAGGGCAGTGTTTTTGCAATTTCTATAGCAAAACATATTTTGGCCAAAATAAATAAAATATTGCTCCGGTAGGAACTTAAGAGTCTAGTTTTATTTCCAAGGTGACCTCATTTTTCGTTAATATCTGTCAAACAAGTTCTGGAATTTAAGAACAACTTTTTTCTTTTTATTTAAAAAGTTTCTCATCCAATGCCGCTTGCTCATGACAGATATTCTAGAAATATTGAGGTAAACCATGTGAAGTAAACTCAACTCTATGTTTCTACTGGAGCAATATTTTATTTATCTGGGCAAAATAATATTTTACTATAAAAACTGAGGAAACTTAGCCCTTAACTCGTGTACCCTACACTCTCACCTTGAGTGTCTCCTTAACTAATAACGCCTGGACATAAGGATGTTTCATACCATGGGTAAGGATGTGAAAAAGTTTCGATACTTTACTAATATCGATTTTTTTCCTTTCGATACTAGTATTTTTTCGCTAGCTTCGTTTTTTTCCAATATTTTTACTTATATTAGTACTCACACGCCAGTATCAGTTCGGTATCGAAAGAAACAACTTTTATTTTATTTTCCCTCATGCTGGTTATGTTTACTAGGATGAACTGTGGAGGAAGAACAAATTACACTATTTCTTAATTCTCACTCATTCTCTACACGACAAGCAAGAAGCAACTCTAGAATTCAATATCTTTTAGTTCGACATTATTCATACCTGTTCTTTCATCTATGACTATCAATACAGTCTTATACCTGACGGGATGAGTGGTGACCCATTTATCGATGATCAGAGTCATCATAAACTAAACAAAAGAAGCTTTTGCAGTAAACTCAAAAGTCCCTCAAGCAGACGAAGCAGAAAATGTATATGCGTTTCGATACAGATGCATAATGTTATCAATACATTTCTTTCGATACTAGTACGGTATCGATACTTTTAATGAGTGCAGTATCGATACATTTATTTCGATACCACATCCCTAACCATGAAAAATATAGGTGATGTATAGAAGGGGGTGCCCTGGTTAAAATATTGAGAAACACTTAGTTGGAAATAAACTTAAACGGAAATAGTATAGATTGCAAGTAGATATACAAATGGTCATTCACTTCGATATTACAATAAATTATTGAATTGCCGACTACAAGGAGATTAAGGTCCAAATATAGGTGAAATGATTTATCATTGATTTTTTGGGGGTGGGGAGGTGCTATTCACATCTTACTACCCACCCGGGTGATCAGCATTTAACTAAACCAAAAGGGTATAGGTATAAAGAAGGTACAATTTAGATTAAATACACACCCATTTGAGTGGTGGTAGAATGGGAAACAATTTAATAAAATGGGTAGATCGAGGATTGAATCCTGGTCAGGTGTACTGGGGGTGTTTTTTTATTTATTAAATAGTTTTCTACGTTCCCTTCCCGCAAATTTTGACATACTTCCCTTAAATTCAACCTTCCATATCCTTAACACATTAGTCTAATTAGTAAATATGTATGTTGCCCGAACGGGCGATAAAATTCGGTGTTAAAAAAAAGTCAGAAAAATCCCTCGATACACTAGGCCGGAATTGTAGCCCCTCCCCAATCATTGGTTTGCCAGGCTAGACGATACTGACACCTTTGTCAGCGTGCCCAATCAAAGCGGATCTGTCGATATAACTATATATTAAAACCTGCACTATCTTGCTTTACTCACAGTGGCATGGGAACATGGAATAAACGCCAAGTTCTGACTTGACGGTGACACAGTTCAAGTCCCAGCTGGATGCATTGAGGGTTGTTTTCCCTAAATGGTTTCCCAGCCACCCTCTGAGCAATTTAACATTCCTCATCCTTACCCCATTATTTTAATTATATGCATATAATCCGGATGGGTAGTAACACTTGGTTTAAGTAATAACATCCACGTCGGTGACCTGGCGGTCTAGGGGTAAGGTGTCAGACTTCTGTGCTGGCGGCCGGAGTTCAATCCTCGGTCCCGGCAAAGATTTATCTGGTTACCAAACCCTTCCTTCACCTCTGACAAGACATCTTGTGAATGTGGGGAATGCCAGGCCTCCACCGTGGTTCGGATTCCACGTTAAACTGTAGGTCCTTCATTTAATCTCACAATCGCCATACCATTTCACATTAGCGTAAGTGCGTATAACCCGAACGGGTAGTAAGATGTGGTGCTAATAATAATAATAATAATAATAATAACATCCATGTTGATTTTGTTGTCTTGCCCTCAACACACAGCTAGGTGCCATCTAGGTAAAAACTTGATGAATCAGATCAAACCTTTGTGAAGGTAGTAGCAGACGTGTTTTCATATGTGGAGTGAAGTTGGCAGTAGCCGAACTACAATGGGCTACGGTCCATTCCAGAAGAGGTTCACTACCCCCTGATACTAACCCCCTGACCCCTCCTTTTTCCATATCTGACTAGTCGTGTGGAGGAAGGGGAGGGTGTTGGTCCGGTTTATGGGCCATAGACTTCGCTCTCTACTCTTTCTTTTAACGAGACGGCCCGGCCGCCTCCTAACCTTACCATCGACTAGAAAGACAGAGAAAGAGAATTGTATGGGGGAGAGGGGGAAACGAATAAGGTCAAAGAAATGAAACAATGAACAAGAGAAAAAATATACTTAGAAGGAAAAGTTTTTACTTTGTAAATCCATCAAACTAACTTATTATATAAATTAATACAACTCGGATAGTTGAGTAGATGGACATTGACGTGAGTCTCCCTAAGGGAGATATTGGGATTCAAATCCTCGTCAAATGTACTAAAAGTCTTACCTTCTCTTAATAATACCCCACTCTTCCTCCACTCAAATGCGAGGTACACTTATTCTGTATTATAACTTACTCATCCCTAGTTATTGTAGTAAACGGCGGATAGCTTGTACGTGTAGTAAGACGCGGTGCAAAAACACAACATTAAAGAAAACCTACCTTGGTTTTCTTACGAATAGACAATTTTAGAAAATAACAACATATTTCTTGGTGGCCAACATTGATAAACTCTTACTTTTTATAAATACCTATACTAGTTAATATATTTAAAGAATGATAGTTGTATATCACATGACTTGATGTATGAATGTATTAAAGCACCTCTAACAGTTAAAAAAGTCACCATGCGTACTATCCGAACAGGTACTAAATAACATGTGGTGCCAACCAAAATAAAAACAAAATTATTAGATCTAATTTTATCCATGAATAAGTCAAATGGCGTGTCTGCTGCAGAACAAATCTCTTTAGTTACTAAAATAAACGTTCAATACAAGGTGTTTTTTTAACACCGGACCCACCTCGGTGGCGTAGTTGGCTAACGCGCTTGTCATGTTGAGCTCGACTGCTGAGGACGGGGAGATCAAGGTTTGAATCTCGGTCGGGTGAATTGGGGGGGGGGNNNTAAATGGTTTTCCACTCTCCCTCCGCGCAAATGCGGGTTCACTTTCTCTAATTCAAGATTAAATATTAAGTATTTTAACACCGCACCTGCTCGGGTTATAAGCAAACATGAAAATTACTCTAATGTGGTAGGGATGGAGTAGGAAGCATTTTATTGGTAATCTACCCACATTTGCATGGAAGGAGAGTGGGAAACTATTTAGGAAAACCACTTTCAATGTACCTGACCGAGATTTGAACCCCGATTCTCACCGTCATCAGCAGGCCAGTCTAACACAAGAGTCATAAAACTGTTAATACATGTGTTTTTAAGCCCTAATAGACTAGAAGGGATATAATTTATTAAAAAAATGTAAAGGTAGTGGCCCAGCAGTATTGTGGGGAAAGGATGTGAAATCCCCCGTGATAAGATGCAGATGAGGAAAATCCCCATCCTGTGTGAACCTGGCAGAGATTTGTCTGCACCCAAACCTCCCTGACAGAGAAGATCAAGGGAAATGCCAGTTATAACACTTTTGACAGCTAATTCCCCACTACGGTTACGTGAACATTTATATCAAAAACTTTAATTAAATATAGCATGAGTTATTTAAGCTGATTTTACTAAATAAACAACGGTTATTTAAATTAGTATTATAAATGACTCGTACCCAGGCAAGAATTCACCAAAGTTAACTTTCCTTTTTGTCCGGCTAGTCTAATGTCGTCTGTGACATTTATCAACAAGGTACATGTACTATGATGTGATTTGAATCCTGATTGATAGGCAGTTAACAAATTGTGTTTGTTAATGTGTCGGTAAATTTGTTAATGCACTAGTAATTCTAGTGCCTTAGAAAGAGACGGAAGTATAGTTATAGGCCTAAAGTCATGTAAATCTTTTGCTATTCCTTTGTTAGGTCCTGGCGTAATAAGTGCAAGTTTCCACAGTGAGGGATACTGTCCGGTCATAAGTGAGAAGTTGAATAAGTCAGCTATTGTTGATATTAAATTTCTTAAAATTGTTTGTATTAGCAATATTGAAATGTTGTTTATACCCTGTGCTTTCGATTTTATTCTCATTACTGATTTGTATACCTCACGATGAGTCAAATGTGCAAAGTAAAAAGTACTGTCATCATTATAGTAATTATTATAATTACTTGCATTAGAGTTATAAATGTCGTTTATAGTTTGTATTCTAGCCATCTTGTTAGTTAAATTAGGAATGTGAAGAAATTATTCATTGAATTTATTGGGACTGATGTGCATATGATTGCTTTTGGGTAGTGTATATCTCACTCCCATCCTGTGCAGTTCCCTCCGTAGTTTTTTGGGTGCTGGGCTACTATTTGAGAGTGAAAGGGAAAAGTCAATTTTAGCTTTCCTTAATGGTTTGGGTACATTTATTACGTAGACGTTTATTATACTCCTCAAAATTTATGTTGTCTGTAAGCGGCTTGATTTTCGACTCTCGTTTAAATTTCTCATATGCTTGGTCACGTCTCCTCATCAATAACCTAATGTCATTAGTCATCCAAGGCACAGGTGGTCTACTAACACGTCGAGTTTTTTTACCGGCGCATGTTTATCGTACAAGTCAAGGATCATATTATTAAAAAGATGTAACCTGTCATCAGTGTTTAATTTATTGTTGACCAGGTACCAGGGCATGGATTGAACGTCGGCATTCAGTTTGTCTGTATCAATGGATTTAATGTAACGATATGTGATTACCTTAGGTGCAATTTTAGCCATACGCATTGAATAGGATAGGTAAACAAGATCATGATGCGAGATTCCGGGGACCGCGATTTGTCCAGAAGAGATCGATATATTAGAGTTTAAAGTATATATATATATATGAACGATTCACATATGCGTGGTTGCGGTATGATGTGTTGCGTCTAAGTGACATGGCATCATATTGTATGAAGAAAATAAAGTCAGTAATTGTGAGGTTTTATTGTTGCTACTAAGTAAGTCCACGTTAAAATCACCCATTACAATTATATGTTCATATTTGTGCATGTGCTCAGTCAAGGCAGTCTCAAAGGCAGTAAATCGACCAACTCTAGGTGGCAGGTACACTGCGTATAACATAAGCCTGCAGCGATAGCGGCTGGCTTTCAAGTACATTTTGAAGCATCATAACTGTTGAAAGAATTGTAGAGGAAGGGAGGGAAGGGAGCGATTGGTGAAGGTCACCAACAGACATGGAACATAGCTCACTGAGACATATTGTAGTTGGGCTATCTCGCCCTTGTAAAATATTATCCACGCACATACAAAAATATGAAAATAATTAAACTTACCATTACCCGAGATCTTGAGACTTGAGTTGAGCTTGTTAGCACACATGTACACATCCCCATACATGCATTTTAGAACTTAGTAAATTAATAACAATAATTAACACACATAATATTATATCAAATACCACACTAAAAACAAATGAAACCCTGGAATAAAAATTACGAAGTTTATTTTTGGACTTAGTAAATTAATAGCAATGAGTAGAACACAGAACAATGAATCAATACCATACTAAAAACAAATAAAAATGACGAAAGCTACAAAATTAAAAAAGTTTTCTTTTTAAAAAAAGAGAGAGAAGCTATAAATTGTATTTCCAGATGATTCACTGTGCCCTGGGTAGCTCTTCCATGCAGCTTATGTGCAACTTGTGCGTTTCAGTCTTTGCAACAATGCGTCCATCTAAATTACATACGTTTTTCAAACCTAATTTCTGTATAGCTGCTTGTAGTAAGATCATACGCTCAGCAGTTGGGTCTTCCCTTAAGTTATTCCTGACCCAGCAAGCTGTTGTTTCATACGGAAGATCTCACTTCGTTTCCTGTATAAAACAAACTTCACAATGATAGGCCTGGGTTTGCTTCCTGAAATTTTGCCTACTCGGTGACTACGGTCGGTGTCATCAACAGTCACATGCGGTAGATTGAGTTTATTCTTAATCACATCCAGCACCAAAGATTCCGTGTTCTCCGAGGTGTTTTCAGCAATACCAACAAATCTCAGGTTGGATCGTCTTTGGTATTGTTCCAATTCGTCTTTCGAAAGGACAAGTTCCCGCTTTAGCTGATTATGATCAGCATCTCGTTTCTTAATTTCTTCTCTCAGCTTCTTGATTTCATCCATATTAAAATCAAGTAGATCTTTCAGTTCTTTCACTACTGCAAGGGTCACCGATTCAATGATAGTAGCCACTAGATTATTTAATACATCCTTCGATTGTAGCGCTTCCTTGACGCGATCTTGCAATAAGCTAGAAAGTTTGATGTTGTCAAAGCTTGTCTTTTTGGCCATGTTGTATCGGCGAACAAAACAAAATGCATTCAATTAGTTCTTCAATAGTAAACAAAGACGAATTCACAAACAGAAAACAAAATCCAATTTAGAATTAACTATATTAGACTTTAAGTGTGTTTAGGGTACTAAACTGCAATCACTACCTGCTTTAATACAAATTAAAAGCACGAGCAAAAGGTGACCGGTTACTCACAATCCGCCATCTTGAATCTTCATCTTGAATCCTGAATCTACGGCTCAATTACTTTCTTAGAGACTTCAAATACTTTTTATGGCACTCTATTAATAGTTTTAAATCATCCTACAATTAACATATACTATAAATATATGATTTATTTATTATATATAGGCTTATGTAATTTATAATTATAAACTATATATAATATTACTTTTATAATCTTACTATATGGGTTAAGGCTTCACTATTTAAAATTTCTAAACTTTGATAGGCATGATAATCATAGACATAAATAATTTTATTTAAAAAAAATTAAAATTAAAATTGCTTTGGTAGAACTCCAGAAATTTATGTCAAAGTAAATATTGGTATTCTGAAATACTAGTACCCTTTGAATATTTTGAATATTAAAATTTTTGGGACGCATCCTTGGTGTCTAAGCTTTCATATTTAAAAATGTATTGGTTATGATTGCTGAAATAATCGCTTCACGATTTAAATATATAGATGTGTTGATGGTATCTTCTTACTAGAACAAAATCCTATAGTCATCGTAAATTTATAAAATCTAAGCTGCGGGTACAGATTTGAATCGAGGTCATCCGGTTTACGCACTGACCACTTTAACAACAGAGCTACTCAGAGACTCTTTCTTGGAATTGTGTCATTTAACTTTATCATCATCTAGGTTCAGATCCCAGTACGGGTGTTATTATTAATTTATCTACACAATCACTCCATCAGAATTTAAACCAAAAAGACACGTATTTATTTAAATAACAAAACATGTTTTTACTTAATACTTTTTGTGACAATTCGTGTCATAAATATTTTTGTAAAAAAAACTTGTACAAACGTCTCTTAATACTAAAAAATAAATGATTATATTTACATTCCTTCTGTTATTAAAAATATGATTAAAATGCTACCAAGAGAAAGTAGAACATATCAGCAAGATATGGGGGTAGATATGTCTGTTACTCCGTGATACCATCGGGCTTGGACTCAGCTTCCTTCTGACCAGTAAAGGCTTCCCAGCTCTTCTGTCTGAATTTGGAGATTCTGGAAGGTAAGTTTGCCACGGATGAAGGGAGATTCACCAGGAACGAAAACACACCCTTCACTCCTTTGTTCCATCCGTATTTGAGGCAGTAGAATACCTTTTCCCTCTTAGGAATCTGGAGCAATACAAGGGACAATTTGGAGGGGGAGCAAGTGGCGTGCTGTGGAGTGTTTTCATGGTAGGTACGTGTACATTAACTACATGGATGGAATTATATTTGAGGAAATGCACCAGCCTTTACGTAGAGAGAGTAGGAAATTATTTAGGTTGAAAAAACCTCAGTAAATCCAATAAAAATTTAAAGCCCGATATCCCCCCATCACTGGCAATCCGGTTTTTAAGATGGCCCCACACTACTTGGCAAATATCAAGGCTGGTATTGTTCAGTATTTGGGCTAATCTTAGGCAATTAACAAGTGGGGCACTGCAAGTATTACAAGCCCAGTATTTTAGCAAGTACTTATCAAATAATACTGAACAAAATCTGGTCTTCCCACTCATGGGCACCCACCCCCTTTATCACTCTGCAATATTTCCTTTTATATATGTATATATGTTTAAAAAATTAATTTGTGTAATTGGGATTTGGGTGCAATTTGCTACTAACAACTTTGAATTATCAATATCCCAGTTAACGAAAATAAAAATGAAAAAATGTAATTTTCCTCTCATTTCCTCTTTAACAGCTTTATTTTTAATTTTGTCTGTTCAATAAACTTGTGAAAAATATAATGTTTCTTTTCAATGGATTTTTTTGTTATTTTTCAGAAACTTTTATTTTTTGCTAAAATTGGCTCTTTAAACTCGTAACTTGAAACTTGAAACATATAATTATAATTATGTTCAGATGCTCTAAAATTCCCTTCGAAAAATTTAAATTTCTGAAATTTTATCTCGAGGGTGAAGGGGTTTCACACCCCCACCAGATGGGACGGTACTCTAATCCGCTTTCCATTTGGAAAGCTCACATGAGAGCCCTTGCTCCCACACCACTGGTGATGTTCTCTAACCATGCTCGTGAGAGTCAACAAAAATGGATCGTTAAAAGCTTCTTTTAAATTTCTTCATACGTTGTTTTGTGTGGAGATTACCTTCTTATTTTATGGCAGCAGCACCAGAACTTAAAGAAATTCGAATACTAAACACGAAGATATCACGTGTATAGTTAATAGTGAGAGAAGGGGGTAGATGCTGGCCGTTACTTAGAAATGATGGCCGATGTTTCCTGATTAGTGTGGGAACCACACCTAGTTTCTGGGACAGTCACTGGGCCAGCCAACTGTTGACCACCTTTGACTCGTGACAAAAAAAAACCTACAGCGGACGGCAAGTGCCTCTCTATTTGTCAAGTACCTACAAGTATTGGCGCATGCCCACACTTTGGTTGGCCATTGCTCATATTTGTTAACGGTGACCAATGCGTTCCAAGTAGTGTGAGGCTGCCTTCACACGAGAAGGATGTGTCACACCATACAATCACCGATGTGGGGCAAAGCTTTATTAAAACCGTACCTAATAATAAGCTCTCATACATACACTCTGCCCCCATTTGACCATTCACAGATAGGCTCTTTTCTACGTATTACACTTGGGAATGTATTTCCGTTGATACTTAGAGTGTACTACCGGATGACGAGAATATACCACAGGAACTGTTTACTCTAACTCTGCCCAGCTAGAATAGGCTCCATGATACGCCACTGGGAGGAACTTTCCACAAAAAAAAAAAGGAAAATGTATTCTTTAATATATTATTTCCTCCTCCTCTGACCTTATTAACCTTTTTTTATTAATCAGTGTTACGTAATAATCTTTATAATGTACAGTGAAAACAGTGTTGAATTTGAATTCATAAAATAGTCAGGGTTAAAAAGGGGGTGGGGGGAATGGTTGATATCAAATAAGTAAAATTTATAACACTTATTTGATATCATATTCAGAAAAATTGAAAAATGGCACCTCGGCACGGGAATCTAGCCCGAGACCTTTGGCTTAGTAATTCAGCGCTCTGTCCACTGAGCTATCCAGGAATCATCCTATTCCTAGGGTCATGCCTTAAAATATGAGTGAAGAACGACCCTGGGCAAGGGATGACTCCCGGATAGCTCATTGGTTAGAAGAGTATTGGTGTACTAAGTTAAGGGTCCCGGATTCGATTCCCGTGTCCAGGTGTCATTTATCAATTTTCAGACTATTATATATATATATATGGAGTAATCCTCACTAAAAGCATAAATAATAGCTTTGGCTATTTGATTCTTAATTCGTTGATAGATAATTATGTCCAAACCATAAACACAACCCTACAATATAACTCATTATACAGGGTGGCCCACGGAAAAGTATACCACCTCCTATATCCAGCAGTCGCCTCACTATGAATTGGAGGAGGTCGGTCCCCATCCACCCATATTGTGACATGAAGAATGAGCAAGTGAACTGCTTGTCTAGAGCTTTATTGGCTCATTCTTTATGTCACAATATGGGTGGAAGTGGATTGACCTCCTCCAATTCAGAGTGAGGCGCTTGTTGAATATAGGAGGTGAGCTACCTTTCCATGGGCCACCCTGTATAAGTGCTACCAAACTCTTAAAGGTTAAAGATTTAGAAAATACAGTATCCAAACAGCTCTCATTATTAACATAGCATATCTGCTGATGATGTGGGGATCAGTGCTCGAATCTCGGTCGGGTCTACTGAGGAGGGTTTTTCCTCTTTCCTTTCACGTAAATAGAATAGTTATAATATTGCGTATAGCCTGAACAGGTAGTAGTAGGACGAGGTTATTAAAAAATTTAAGGTGTTTACGTGAATTAATTCATTAGTCATGCAGTTGCACCCACCTCAGTGACGTAGTTGGATACCACGCTAGTTTCCTGTTGAAATATACTGCCGAGGACGGGGAGTAACAGGTTAAAATCTCTGTCAGGTGAACTGGGGTGGTTTTCCTAAATGGTTTTCCACTTTCCCACCACGCAAATTTGGGTTCACTTCCTCTAAATTCAATCTTCCCAATTCCTAACCCATTAGTGTAATTAGTACTTAAGCGTATAACCCGAACGGGTAGTGTGAGACATGGTGCTAAATAATAATAATAATAATAATAATAATAATAATAGTAATAATAATCTTGCAGTTTCAATAAAAAAAACTCTTTATTTTTTGCCAAAGTAAATAAAATATTGCTACAGTGGATAGGATTAGTTTAATTCTCTACATATATTAGTCTCAACAGTTCTTAACCAATTATATTGGGCATGGTGGCATTTTGCCAGAAACTTTTAAATAAAGGTAAAAGGTTCAAATTTAACAATGCTTATGATGGACATTCAAGAACTATTGAGATAACTTGGTGTCTAAAATCAAACCAAACGTAATTACTGAGGTAATGTTTTATTTATTTTATTTTTTTCAACACCACTTCTGACTATCCGTTCGGCCTGTGCGCATATGTATTAATTACGTTGCTGTGCTAAGGATCAGGAAGGTTTAGTTTCAAGGATGTTTACCCACATATGCGTGGAGGGAGTGTGGAAATCCATTTAGGAATAACCATACTCAGTACACTCAACCGGGATTTGAGCCCCGATCTCCCTGACATTGGCAGTCCAGTTTATTGCGAGTGTGACGCCTGAGACCATAAAATCAGTGAAACGGGTTTGAGCCTACTATCTGTATAAAA
>CABEEJ010000216.1:120822-140990 GCA_901482245.1 Timema douglasi
GGGGGGGGGGGGGGGGGGGGATATTTGATTGAATTTAGCAAACACTTTTATTTTATAAAAAGAAAATCATAAATACTCGTGGTGGGATGAGAGGGGACGCAAGAAAAGACCTGTGTTTTTGCAATTTGTATGGAAAAACTTTATTTTGGAGAAAATAAATAAAGCATTGCTCCAGCACAAACATATAATTTGTTTCTTCACATGTTGATATCATCAGTTCTTGAATATCCATAATAAGCATAGTGGTATTAGATAAGAAACTTTTTTAATAAAGAGAAAAATGTTTTAATTAAATTCTAAGTCACCCTTGACAGATATTCAAGAAATGTTGAGGTTACCATATGAATAAAACTAAATTCTATGTTTGTACTGGAGAAATAATTTATTTGGACCAGAAAAAAAATGTTTCGCCATGAAAAATGCAAAAGCACTGGATTTTTCTCTGATCTCCTTCCATCCCACCTTAAGGTATTTTGATCAAGACCACGGGCTGAGTAGACTCAAACATAACCATCCACTAATATTTGTTCTCTCTGTGTTTACCTCGGCATCCTCGGTAGGTTTAATGCCCTTGAAGATTATGAGGGCGGATTCGTGCATACGGACATAGAGGTCCGTCGTCTCTTCCTGGTCTTGCCACAGTCCTTGAGTCACCGTGAAGTACAACAGACCACCTGCCATAGCCACCTTCATCAGGAACTGACACAAACAAGCAAAGTAGGCATTTGTTTTAAGTTTCACAGTAAATTATATTACTCTTATTATTGACACTTGTTTTTAATCACCGCGCCTTACTAACCGTTCAGGTTATACGCGTATATAATAATTATTATTGGTGACCTGGCGGTCTAGGGGTAAAGTGCTTCTGTGCTGATGGCCTGGGGTTCAATCCTTGGGCCCGGCAAAGATTTATCTGATTACCAAACCCTTCCTTCACCTCTGACAAGATTTGTATTAATCACAACTTGTGAATGTGGGGAATGCCAGGGCTCCCCTATAGTTCGGATTCCACGTTAAACTGTATGTCCTCCATATCATCTCGCAATCACCCTACCATTACATTTTAACGTAAGTGCGTACAACCCGAACGGTTAGTAAGACTCAATAGTAATAATAATTACTATAGTGGGATAGGAATGAGAAAGGAAGCATTTTATAGATGGCCTACCCTCATTTGCTTGGAAGTAAAGTGGGAAACTATTTATGAAAAACCATCGTCAGTTGACCCGACCGGGATTCAAACCCCAATCTCCCCGTCTTCGGCATGCCAGTCTAACACAAGAGTGACACCTTGGACCATTCGGCCACTGAAACTTTGTTGAAATTATTCTAAGAATTGGTGCATTATCTTATAAAGTCAAAAATGTAATCATGAAAATGTTTGCCCTCTAGATTGATAAATCTTTGCGTTTTGTATGCTCATGGAATCAACAATTGGGTTTTACAATAATGTATTTATGCCTGTCTGTACCTCTATAATATAATATATGGTTACTAAAAGTTATTATATATTTTGTTTAAATTTGGTACTTAGATGTAAGATTTTGATTTGATCATGATTTTGAATCTAGTCTTAAAATTAATTATAGTTTACAAATGACTGATTTTTTAAATCTTTAAATTTTCAATAGTATTATTATTATCAGCACCACTTCTTACTACCTGTTCGGGTTATACGCACTTAGGTTAATGTGTAATGAATGGTAGGGTGATTGTGAGATGAAATGGAGGACCTACAGTTTAACGTGGGATCCGAACCACGGTGGAGGCCTGGCATTCCCCTTTTTGATAATAGCTCAAACAAATTTTTTTCCAATATGTCTTTGTGGAGTGTTTTACCTGACAAAATAATGTATTTTCGTGTGTTAATGAAATCGGGCTAGAAAAATGAGTTTTGAAATGTTTTGTATTTTTTTAATTGACAAAAATGTTAAATACATTTTAGAAAAATTTCGAATTTTCAAAAGTTAGTTATCAGCAAACTATGCTTAAATAAACTAGTTTCCAAAAAACTAGTTTACAATGCTATTTGTCATTACCATCACTATCCATATATATATTATTATTATTATTATTAGTACCGCGTCTTACTACCCGTTCGGGTTATACGCAATCCATATATAAGTTACATTTTAAACAAAATTGTTAAAAACATTTTCAAAAAAAATATATAAAGAATGAATTAACAGCAAATTATCCATAATAAAAGGGCTAGAATCAAAATCAAACAAATTAATATAAATATCAAATTTGATCAAAATCTACAAAATCATTTAGGCTGAAGTCCCAGGAATAGACAGACAAACATGAAGACTGTTATACATGGAGACAGACAGAATTGTTAGTCCCACCTTTTAGCGTTTGTGGGGGCACGTAAAACGTCAATATCATCATAATCTGTAGGTCGTACATTTTCACAATTTCTTTTAAATGAGAAAAACAATAAGTTGACCTATCGTGACATTCTGTGCTAAATCTATTTACCACCCCATGGATGAATCCAAGCGAAGTGCAAGACTTTCTTTCCTCCATCCTCTCACCCCTCATCCCCTTGCGCTCTCTCAACGAGACTTTTTTTTTATATATTTAAAACTTTTACAAAATAGTTCATTTTAAAAACTCGCAGCATACAAACATATAACAAGACGAGCCCAGGAGAAAAATTCACTTAAGTCCAATATCTTGTTTGTGCAAGTTACAAGGCCTGTAGTAAAGCCCAACATAAAAGATGTTTTGTCATTTTTGTACAATATTACTGACTAAGGCCTTTTTTTAAAAATATCAACCACTATTTTATGACATCAGGAAACAGTTTCTAAATAGTTTCCACACATTTACTGAATAACTTAAATTATATACAAATTGATACTGAAAATTTGTAGATTTTTATATGATAATTTTGGTAGTAGATTATTATTTTTTAATTTGTTTGGTAAAACTTTATAAATATGTGTTTTTTTCCTTGGAATACTTTTTATAGTTTGACAATTTTATTATGGAATATTCTCGATGTAAAACTTTATATATTTTTATTTTATGAAAATTATTTGGCTAGAACTTCAAGAATCTCAGTCGAAAGTACTGTAATGCTTTAAGTTTAAACATATACATCAAGTATAAAATTATTTCACATCACAGTAATTTTCATGAAATATGTAAAGTACATATTCTTCTATTACCTTATTTAATCAGGCTATTACTTATTTGTATACTTCAAACTAAGTATATATTTTTTTATTTGCGTGCGCCTACACCCCCACCCTATCCTTCTCTTCCCTAAAGTAAATTCAGGTTCCGGTTATTATTCATCCTCCTCATCACATCGCTTCAGGCCAGTCAGTTTTAGTCTCAGCAACACCCGGAGATTACACACTCTCAGCGCGACTAATCGAAGGCAGCTCCCTCCCTACTCACCCAGATCCCTTTGCCGGCGACTTGCAAGGCGCTGATCTCCACCCTATCAGGGCACTTGCACGGCTCCGGGGGACACAGTCGCTTCATGTCCTCGGGGGTACACACCCTAATGGGAGCAATCCTGGACGGGTAGAACAGAGGTTCGGACGAGCTTGTCTTGGCACACGCGTTGTCCTGGCGGGTGTTTGGCACCTGTGACACGCGGCAGCATACTTCATCATATTGATTAGATTTTCTCAACGAGTCCTGGGGCTCGATTCCTGGCATTGCCTGATTTATTTATTTTTATCCTTGGTTAAAATTGAGGTTTTCCCTTTCACAGTTATGGTCGGAATACTGTATGTTGCATATATGTTTAGAATATAGTTAGTTCGTAAGTCGTGTGTTTATTTAATAAGTCGGTTAAGAGCGTAAGAACCTATTTCCACGAGCGTAGTTAGCAGCGCTGTTGTCACTCTGATAATATTAACCCCTTGTTTCCTTCTAAGATGTCAATAATAAAATCACATTTTGAGCCATTTTGGACCCCCCCCCCTCCCCTTTCCCCATCCTCTGCCTCTAACAGGAATAAAGATGATTTTCATGAATTATGTAAAGTGCTGGTACTTATTAAAGAGACTTGTAAATTATTTGTGCGAAATAATTCACAATAAAAATTGTTGTACATTAAATCTAAATTTATTATATTAAACTGTTAACATTTAAAAATTCATAGCATCATAATATATTTTTTAGTTTACTCACGATTCATCCTCCCCCATTCTTTCCGGCATCTCTCTGTATTGTTTGGACCTCCCTTCCCCCTTAAGGTATTTACGTAATACTTCGTTTTGGAATAAAATTTCTGCACAATTATTCCCATGACCTTGTTTTTTCTTGCTTATTGCTGTGTTCAGATGACCTGGAATCCCAAACGGCTGGTAGCACCTCTATCTCACTAATAAACATTTCCACATCTAAGCTATCAAAGGTATGTTGAGATGGCATTTTATAGTAACTAATAAATAATACTGTAATTGTTAGCCTAGCACAATGACACGTGGTTCTGTTTTTAAAGCGTCGCGCGTACTTCTGCCGCCCGCGGAAACAGGACCATTTAATGTGATGTCTCTACACTGGCAGCACTGCTAGGAAACGCCGCGGTTAGTCGCGAGGACGGGCGATCGTGAGCGGCAGCGTTTCCTAGCAGCGCTGCTAAATACGCTCGCGGAAATGGGCTATTAATAATCAAAATAAATTAATAAAAATCTGTGAAAAAAGTAAGTGTTTGACACCAAAAAAAAAGAGACGCAGCCAGGGAGTCAACGAATTTGTCTCGATACGATATAAGTACTACATAATGCTGCTTAGACTTTATATAAACCCTTGTAAACTGAACAGAGATGCATTTAATAAAGGCTGTATCCAGATTGAATTTTATCTCGAGATAGGAGGAGGTGTCAGGGTGAATATCTACATATTATCACTGGAGGACTGAAAAAAAAGTATTAGCAAATATTATTTTACATAAAACATAAAAATATGCTAATATACTTGGTGGCTTTAAAACAAGTCCTGAATTTGTAAAAGTTATCGCTAGTAATGTGTTTGTTATTTTCATTCAAAAATGAACTTCGAATCATTATTCATGTTTTCTTTCTCTTTTAATGCCCAAGATGCAAATATAATTTACCTATTAAACTGTAAGACCCAGGATGTATAAAAAATTACAAATCATGACCGAAAAAAATTCTTAGTCAAAATAACATGTCATATAATTTGTTTGAAAAAAAAACTACTAGACTACGGTTAGAGAAAAGGTTTTTAATTTCGTCACTAGTTAAATACTCTCAGCGTACTTGAGACAAGTGTTTACGAATGAAGGTGTAGGCAGCCGTAAAAAGGTTCAAAACCACTACTCTCTGAAGTGTCTAGTACCTGAAAAACCTTAAAATATAGGGAGTTGTTTATTTATAACATATTGTCAACCCAGAGAGATCAAGTCACTGCTATATCCCATCTACAATAGGAGAGGTGGTGAGGGCCAGCAGAAGGCTCTTAATTGTAAACATTTGCTGAAAATAACAAACATCAACTTATCCTAAAATGATTATTATTTCATTAGTCATTCTATAGTTTCTATATTTATTTCCAAATAGGTTGACATTAGTTATTTTCAGTCAATTTCGCAATAAATAATCTTCTGCTAGCGGTAATTTACCACCTCTCCTACCATACATAGGGGGCAGCTAATATTCGTCCCCCTTATCTCGTTTTTGTGAGTTAACTAGTTGAGGGTGGGATGGGACTTGAGCTAAGGCTTGTATTTTTATCATTTTTAAAGAAAATTACTCTTTTGGTCAAAATAAATAGAATATTGCTAAAATAGAATAGTTTGGTTTAATTTTCTACAAGTTGTAACCGTAAAACTTTTTTGAATATTTGTCGTAGGGTTCACCTAATTTGGACAAGACATTAACGTTTCATTTTTAAAAAAACTCTAGATAAAACACCTGGTGCTCATAGCAAATATTGAAGAACTGTTCAAATCAACAGATTTGAAAAGTTATACTAAACGTAACTTACTCAATAAAATAATACTTTGTTTATTTTGTCTAAAAGGATTTTTGTTGTAAAACTGCAAAAATACTGACCTCACCACCCGATCACTTCTATTCCACCGCAGCCATCGGGTAAAAGTTGTTGCTTGTTTGTTTTTTATAACCACGTGTTACTACCTGTTCAGATTATATGCATTCATGATAATTACTCTAATCAGGTAGGGATGAGTAAGGGACCATTTTATAGATAATGTATTCACAATTTCGTGAATGGAGAGTGGGAAACCATTCAGGAAAAACCACCCGGCCAAGATATCCTCATCATCAGCGCATGAGAGTAACGCCTTCAAGCATTTGTCCACTAAATCAGGTCCCAAGCTATTACTTTCTGTATCGGAGCAGAACCCAAGAGCACATGTCACAGCTACGGCCACAATACAACAAATATACTCGTGCCCAACTCACCAGTTTCTGTATGGCTTGTGGTTTGAAACACTCCTTCCCCTTGTAAGTCGCCTTGACGCCCGCTGGCACCCTCTTGCCGCAGGACTTGACCATGGGCGCCGCCGGTATGTCACTCTGGGGCTTAGCCCCGGGGGAAAATTTGGTGAAAGTTGGAGCCCCAGGTATTGTCTGAGGTGGGAGACACTGCGGCTCAGCAACAAGCTTAGAACCCTGTAACTTAGCCACTGGCTTGGAACACTGTGACTTAGGCTCAGACTTGGCGCATTGTGATTTAGGCTCGGACTTGGAGCATTGTGATTTAGGCTTGGACGTGGAGCACTGAGATTTTCCTCCAGTCTGAGAGCCCACCACGTGGTTCTTCTTGGAAGGTTGTGACTTGTTTTTAGGCTGTCCGTTGCCACCATCTTGGCCACCACTACACTGAGATTTTCCCCTGACGAAGTAGACCTCCTGTATCGCCCCTTGCTTGACCCAAAATGGCAATCGACCTGCCAGAATATACTTGGCCACATGGGACTGACCCGATCTGGAGTAGAGCTGGAACAATTTTAATGAACTATAAATACTCCATATTAGGTACTGTACTTTATTTAACATTTCTTGATGAAGGTACATCGCAAACATATTGTGTAGGATATTGTGCCATGAGAACACCCGAAACTGTACACAATTTGCATTATACAACTAATTGCAATATCTTGTACGTTGTAGGAAATAAATCATGTCTTATTTCGGGTATTTTTACTGAATAACATCTGAGTTGTAAATATAGGTAGCTTTGTCTGTTATGCGATTATTTTTTTTTAATAATGATTTCTGTAATTTATTAACAGCCAAATCGTAATCAAAACAAATATTTATAAATTAAAGCTCTTAGATATTAAATCCCAAGTTTAGAGGTTTTTGACTATTTGAAAAGAAAAAAATCCAGTTGAAAAATTATATTTTATTCATAATAATTTCCAAAAGGAATCATCTTGTGACCAGTCAATTTTATCAAGATTTTGTGTATCATTTATTACTCAATATTATGTACGAGAAATTGTGTCGTGTGTACAGGGCTTAAATGTCCACTCTTTGGCATATTTAAGCCTGTTTTATATATTTCGGATCAATAATATTCTTAGCCCGTAATTATTCTAGATACCATGAAAGTTTTTTTTATTTTAACTTTCTAAGGAGCATCGTTATGGACGGTCGCAGAGAACTTCTCAATATTAGACAAATTAATAGACATATTATATCGTGTTTGACATCGTTTTCTAAATTTGGCCCATTTTAGTTTTCTTACTTTTGCTAATAATTCCTAGAAAACTTTACTGAATACATGCGATCGTTGTTTTAATTTAAATAGAACAACATAAAAAATTGGTTGCTATTACAAAATTTGCCGAAATTGTTTTCTTTAAATTAGATTTACTGGACCCACATAGGTTCTCACATGGTCTAACACGTCACTCTAGTGTTTGATGGGATTTATGATGACTAGGATATAGATCAACTTCAGTTCGGGGGAACTGAACGTTTGTTTTCATAAATATGCTTCCACTCTCCTTCCAATCAAATGCATTCATATTTCTTCAAAAAATTAACATTCTTTATTTATAGGCAACTCCACTAACGTAATTAATGTATACGTATATCCATAACGACTATGAAGACGTGGTGGCAAAAAATTAATTTAGTGGACCAAAAATATAAAACTTTCTCATTGGTTGAAGAGATTTCACGTGATTAATTATAATTTAAATATCTTAAGGTGGAGGTGTAAGGATCGTGAGAAAAGGCCAGTGTTTTTGCAGTTTTTATGTCTAGGCCTAGCCAAAAAACACTTTTTTGACCAAAATAAATAAAATATTGCTTCTATACGAAAATAATAGGGTTTAAATCTCTTCAGATGGTGATATCTACAGTTCTTCAATATCGGTCATGATTAAAACAGCATTAGATGAGAAACTTTTTATATGAATAAAAAAATATCATTAATTTCCAGGACACATTTGAAAAATATTTAAGAATTTTTGAGATCACCATTCCAATAAAATTAAACACTATGTTTGTACTGAGAAATATTATATTATTTTATAACAATATTTTTTCTATTAAAAAAATCAGCAAAAACACTGTACTTTTCTCGCATCCCTTTCATCCCCATTTTAAGAACATTGATGATATAGATGATTGTCTTTGAAGGATTTTAGGCTTGTGTTGGAATAAAAACTCATGTTTTCGAGCTGGAACCACGTTGAAAAATTAACGTCTAGCTTTTCGGCTATAGTTGCAACAGCCATAATCTGGGATGAATGTTGAAACAAATTGTTTGGACGAGAATATGAGGTAAATTACAACTAAATCACCAGTCAAGTCTATAAATTGACATCAAATTCTCGTTCAAACAACTTGTTTCGTCATTCATCAAATATTATGGTTGTTAAAACTACAGCTGAAACGTCTGAGGTTATTTATTTAACGCAGCTTAAGCCCTTAAACATTAGCTTTAATATAGAGACTGTAGACTAGACCTTCAAAAATCTCAAATTTTGATAAGTTTAATTAACCTCAACGCACACAAAGTGGTAAAAAACTAAGTAGTGTTGATAGCATTTAATACTTACCATGGTTTTGCTGTTTGACTTATTTGATTACTGCTATAATTTTGAATTTATTCAATAGGTTAATCTGAAACAAGATTAAAGTATCATAATACGCGAGACAAATTTAGACTATCATTTTGTGAATAATGTTGCTCGGATATCACCTTACCACCAACAAGAAAAGAGTTCATGATTTTCACTTCATTGTTGCTTCCAAAACCTCGAGCAGTCATTATAATATGAAGAGTACGTCGAGGTTCGTTTATAAAATATATAAGGCTGGGGAACGTAAATACGAACCACCCACAAGAAAAGAGATAATGATTGTCACGCTATTATCGCCTCCAAAACCTCGAACATTCATCATTTTATGAAGAATAAGCCAAGGTCAATTTATAATTGATATAAAGCTGGACACGTAAATTCAAATAAATAGTTGCCATTATGGAACAAATATAAAACTTCCAGCTTTTAATAGAATATTTATTTTATTATTATTTGTCAAAAACAAAACAAATGCTATTTATCACGAATTTAGATCCCGAAACTTTCTTGGCTTAATGTACCACTGTTCAACCTATACATAAGTTATTCCTCTATTTATACAACATCCGAATGTGTTTAGTAAACACCTTAGGAGTTATATTTTCCAAAAATGTTTAATTTTTTCTTTTACTCTTATAATTAATTGGGATTTATTGTAATCATTATTATTATTATTATTATTATTAGCACCGCATCTTACTACCCGTTCGGGTTACACGCACATACGCTAATGTGTAATGTTAGGGTGATTGTGAGATGAAATGGAAGACCTACAGTTTAACGTGGAATCCGAAGCACGGTGGAGGCCTGGCATTCCCCACAATTACAAGATGTATTGTCAGAGGTGAAGGAAGGGTTTGGTAATCAGATAAATCTGTGCCAGGAGAAAATTTAAAGATTTAAAAAATAAGTCATTTGTAAACTATAATTAATTTTAAGACTAGAATCAAAATCATGATCAAATCAAAATCAGCACCATAGAAGTCTGACACCTTACCCTTAGACCGCCAGGTCACCCTATTGTAATCATTAATAAATAAAAATGGAAAATGGAAAAATATTGAGATTTGTTTTATTTTATAATAAAAACTGTGGGAAGTACGATTGCAAAAGATTTGTAAATCTTGTCAGCAATAATAAATAAACTGAAAAAAAATGTGTTCTTCTCTTTGCTCTTTTGAATGCTTTATTGAACATTTCTATTTTTATGATCAGAAACTTTTAAGTTATTAACACTAAGTCTTGTTGTTGAGCCAACTCTTAGAGTAAAGTGAGTTTGGTTATGAAACTCATGGAAAAATTGTTTCCAGTGCTAAACTTAAATTGAATACGAGGATATTTAGCGTAACTAAATTAAAAGTAATTCCCCAAAGCCAGTATTTATGGACTAAGGAAAAAGGAAATCAGTGAACAATACGTGGTTTCTACTGAATGATGGATTTAGTGATTTTAATTTTTTTCAATATTTTGAAAGGTAGTTACTTCAAAATCATTAAATATCACAAGCTATCTTTTCTTGAAATTACAAAAATGTTATATAAATAAATGTGTAGATTCTCAAAAAGAGTTACTTTGCTGATGGACGTAAACAAAAGCATCAGAAACACAAACGTCACTTCAACCGAAACAAAACAAGATAACGGTTGACAATAGGTATTTTTAGTACGCTAGTATGGCATAAAATACAAGCTAGTAGGCGCTAAATCCCCCCCTCAATCCCCCTCTCTGGTAACCACATTAGTTTTCAAATTAAAGACAAGCCAAGCCATGACTTGTTTAATGATAAACAAAAGCTACCTTCTAATTATAAAAGGGTTTTGTTTGTGCGCTTTTAATAGAAGGAGTTTTTTTTAGAAAAAAAAGTAAAGAAAAATAGCCCCCTCACTTCCTTTACCAAAAATAACAAAACACAACACACATAGAGCTAATCAAGAGCCGGTAAAAGTAATTGGTCCAGTAACAGCAACTGTCTTTCCTTTATTGAGTTGGTTTTGTGGGATTTGGGGAGAAGGGTCAGGGGGAGACGCTGTGGTCGCCCTCTTTTATACCCTGTCCTTCATTTAAGAGACATTGGCTGGAATTTCAAGGAGAAATGGGAAAGTAAGGAGAGGGGGGCTGCTTTGGTACGCACGTAGAAAGAGTGGTTACAACGGATGAGAGAAATGACGTGGTCTGTAGGCTTTTAGATGCTGGGGTGGGTTAAGCCCCTCCCTTTCCCTCTTTCTTCCCCGTTATCTTCCATCTTTATTCCTTCATTTTCAAGATCCTTCTACTAAAGTATTTTTTACACACCTTTCATCATGGTGAAATGTCCGAAAAATGCTCCGTAGGGTGTCGCCATTAGGTCATAACTTTCCTTTATATATATCGCTGCAATACCATTTTGTCAACTTCCATCGCGTCTTAGGACGGGGGAAGGAGTAAAAAGTTTTGTTTGACTTAAGAAAGGGGCAGTTAAATAATTACGTAAAAATCTCCTTGAAAAAATAATTTTATCAAGCTACTTGTTTTTCAGATTAATCCGTTAATAACCATGGTGTTAAACATACTAATAATATTATTTTTTTACTTGGTAGCTCGTTAGTAAAGAGTTATTCATAGTTGAGTCATCGTTGCAAGCGTCAAATTAACTGCAGAGATTTAACCTCGTTTGTCTTGGAGTAAAGTGCTTGCCTCATGACCCAATGTTTATGAGTTCAAACCCATCCTAGGTCGATGGATTTCTCTTGATTGATAAAAATCCGTAGCACAACTTTCTTCGGAGGGAAAGTAAAGCCATAGATCCCAAATCATTTGTGGTATGTAAAAGAAACCTGGAAGGTTTTTGAAAATAACCTCCCCGGCAAAATTGGTAGGCCCTTTATTGCTCATAAGAATGACCGTGTGTTGAAATAATAAATCCGTCCAGAAATTTTACGTTAAATACCTAAAATAAATAAACAAAGCTGCTGACAACTATTTGGTATTTCAATTTGTCACAAGTTTTCTTATATTTTGGCAGGAGCTCAAATTATAATCACAATCCAATTTAGGTAGGAAGAAACCATTATTACATTCATAAATTTACTAAAACTATTTCATATATTTATATGCCAAGTCATGTGGTCTCCAACTTTCGATTTACATAAATTATATCATTACCTATACCATACTAATTAAGGAAAAGGTTATTAGTGTTCAACGCAAAATAAATATTTTAATATTTATAAAAGTTATTTCCTACCAGAATCCCATAATACCATCCTACCATCTTATCATACCATTTGAACGTGAATAAATCATATTAGTACTATTAGTAGGCTTCTAAATTACTCAATCATATTAGACAAGTTTTATTTAGATACACTTATTCACAGGGAGTTTGAGACTAACATTAAACCAGAGAGGAACATTTATAAATAGCAGGTGTAAAACCACATTCCTGTGCTTCTTGTTGAGATATGAACCTAGACCACAATATCTTTGGCATATGTGAGCCTGATGATTTAGACTGCAATATCATTACACTTTTGTTATTTTATAAACTACGGTTTCTACACACGTTTTTAAAAAAAAGGGTGTTACTCAACACTTAGAATAGGACTTATCATGAAGTCCCAACCCACTAGTAGTTAGATGGGTTTCAACCCACGGGAAGATTCGATTATTTACCCTTATAGGATTGGATATGAAACCTCCCAGAGGTGATTGGTCCAGAATCTAAATATTAACGATATTGGCCCATAGATATATTTATTAGTGGTCAATCTATTTTTCAATTATTTAAAAAAAATCCAATTTCTTCATTATGTAACCATTGTAATAGACAAATTATTTTTAATGTTTGGTACGGAAAATATGATTAGTATTATGTTGGTAAGAAATTAAATTGTAGATTTAAGTGGAAAGGATATTTTTAATGGTTGGTTGTATTACAAAACTATATTCACCTAAACATTCAAAAATAATATCCTAGATTTTTATAACTTATATATAAGCCTGTAACAAATGTTGACACTAAATGAACAATTAGGCCTATGTATTATCTTTGAATGCTTAAAACGGAAGTTTTATATTACAACAAACTAAAAAAATCATTAACTTACAACTTTACTTTAAATATCATTTCTTATCAAAATAATAATATTATTATTTATTTCTAAATTATCAGGAGTCGGTTCTAAAATAAATATATTTACGACATTCTTTAAGATTTCCATTGATATAGCAGATCTAGTGGGTTTTTTAATGTATTGAGATTTTACTAATAACCTATTTAAATTCCAAACAATACTATTGTATTATTTTATATGTATAAAAAAACCTCCATGATGGGATCCTGCAAGCGAGATAGACCGACTGAGTGGTCCCCACCATTCGGTGTTTATAGTGCCAATATTTGTGGATATAGGGTGTCTTGGTGTCAGAACAAGGAAACTTCCGGCCCTTAATCTCAGTTTTCTAGACTGGAACTGATACCTTTTTTCTTCTCTTTTTTTTTTATTCAAGTAGCTTCCCATTTTTCCTCATGGGGGTGATTTTGACCCTGTTCCATACCCACTTCTTCGCGGATAAATGTTGGCAGCCCTGAATAATCAAACCCGGGACCTCTGGATCTGTAGACAGGAACTTTTACCAATAGACCAAAGAGGCGGTCTTTAATACAAATATTAAGAGAGGATTCTCCCCCAAAATTTATAATTTTCAACAAAAGTTAGTATTATTTCTCTCCAACAAATTTTGTTTTTTTTCTCCTATATCTGAAGGGTATCAAGTAAATTATCTCCATTTTTAGGTAAAGGAGTGAGAGAGTTGGTACGGTGCTCCGTACCATTCATTAAGGAAAAAGTAATGAAATATTGTTGAGTATCAAGCCCATCCCCCTCCTCTTGCCACTGGGAGACGATTGTTCTTGCTCCGCCCAGCGTGGCCTACACTACAAGCTGTTGCAGGGCAGTGGCGTTAGATTGAAGCTCCTGATTGATGATCGGCGCGCACCCCGACACACTGTGGCCTGGTTGCCAAACAGCGGCAACTACAGTGGAACCGACCTGAGAACAACCTTATCTTACGGTAGAGATGTAATAATTTCCCTTACAAATTTATCATAATCGTAAATCCTAGGAAAGGGGGAGGTATTAGTAAAGGATTCTTCTTCTTATTCTGGGGATCTGTCCTGAGACAGGTACCAACTGGACATATTCCATTTTCTTTGGTCCTGAACATCTTTTTTCATCCTTTGATAGCTTCTTTCTTTCCTGATATATTTTAGAATTCCAAACCTTCTTATTCCTCATTTTCCCTTTATCTTCCCCTCCATGATCCTCTTCAGTGTAGTGCGTGGCCCAACCAAGACTTTTTTTCTTCATTATCATCCTTATCAGGCTCCTTTCGTAAAGGATAGGATAATAATAATGATTATTATTATTATTATGTGTTCTGTCCAACGACAGATCCATACCTTTTGTCAGTGAACTTAGACCACCAATGCACCCTCCTGTCCTCTGCATCCTTCTCCAGCTCCCACAATCTTCTTATTTCCTTCAAGTCATTTAATATTTGAATCCTCCTGCTTCCTAAGCTCTTCTTTCCCTCAACCTTTCCTTCTATGACGTCGTGCAGAAGACCATTCCTCATAATGATGTGTCCGATCCAGTTTGCTTTGCACCGAAGAATCACATCCAAAATGGCTCTCTTCTCACCCACTGTTCTTAGGTCTTCATTTGTCACACTGTATCTCCACCTGATACAGTACAGATACAGTCTGTTCCAGCACCACAATTCAAAGCTCTACAATTATTAGTTCTTTTGCATCTTCCTTGGAGTTAAATTTTATGTTATATTCAGCGCGATGATTCGTATGTAGCATTTTATTAGTTTTTTCCATCATTTGTATAATCGAAGTATTTATTGGTAGAAATAACCTTTTAGAAACTACAAATGTTGCTTACTGTCGAAAATGGTTAATATCTATAAAAAGGGACAGCTGTAAATAAAATGCTCTGGCAGATGATTTTTTAGCACCTCGTCTTACGACCTGTTCAGGTTATACGCTTATGTACTAATTACGTTAGTGGTTTTAGGGATGAGGAAAGTTATATTTAGAGTAATTGATCCCACATTTGCGTGAAGGTAGAGTGGAAAACCACCCCCAGTACACCCGACTGAGATTCAAATCTCTAACTACCCATCATCGGCAGTCTAGTCTATTGTGAAATAGCGGCTTAGACCATAGGTCCACCGAAGTTGGTCGTATGAAAATTAAACTAATCTAGTCTGTATTGTTGGTGACAGTCTACTCTAGTTTCCCACTCTACCTACAAGCAAAAGCGCCGTTTTCTGTAGAATTTACCTTCATCATCCCTACTGTATTAGTTTAAATAAGTACCGTTAAGGGTAGAATGGCGTGGTTTGATCCCTCCCTCCCCCCAAAATATAATTTAATCGAATGTCCTACTCCAAATAATGTAATCCATGGTTGTCAATTATCATAGATGTATGATATATATTAAACTTTGGTTAATGTTGGCTACACTTCATTTATTATCTATTTACCGGTAGGTTTTCTTGTTTCGATCCTACTCTGTGTGTGTGTGTGTGTGCACGTGTGTGTGCGTGTGTGAAAGAGAGAGAAAAAGAGAAAGGAGAGAGGTAGAGTGGTGATGGTACAATGACACTTAACAAACTGTACTATATTTTATATAATTTATTATTTCATTAATAAGAATTGTGTTATCATCGAACTAAAGTACCCGATTTGAAAGAACGGAAAAGAGGGGTGTGTTTCAAATATTAGTTTAATGCTCTGCCTCTTATCCGCTGCAAACTCTAATTTAAGGACACAATGAGGGAGCTTGCTTTTAATTATTATTTTTTAATACCCCCTTGTTCGCACCATGGCGATTGTAATTTGGAGTCAAATATCTCTACCATCTGACTAAAGTCAAAATTTCCAAAACTATTCTTCAGGTAGTTTGTACTATCTAATATCATCGCTGAGGGAACTGTATGGTAACTATTTGATCAACAGCGTTGTCATTCTTTTGTTTTACGTGATCGGCCTTCCTTCAAATACATGTCAAATTTGGCAATGCCGGGTGGTCAATGTTGCCTGTAGCTTGTGCTTACTTCTTCTTTCAGCACAGTTGTAAAGTTAACTTAATTTGGTTCTCGTTATCCTAATAGTTATATAAAAACATTCACTGAATAAACAGTTTTATTTGATTAGTACACCACGTAGAACATTTTATTGTTATTGATTATGTTATTATTTTGTGTGGACATTATGTTTTGTGTGGAGTTTTATATACCGTAAAGTTGTGGAATAGTTAATTATTTATAATGGTATTGGTGTTAAGAGTCTACACTTACTTTCGTAAAGACGATACCGGTTCAGTAAATCAACCGGCAATGCAGTCTGCAGAAGCTACAGGTGTGTCTTATAAACTAGTAATGAATATTAAACAAGAATTCAAAACCAAGAGAAAGCTATCGACACCAATTATAAAAAGAAATAACTCCATTCCAATGACGTGTTTCGATTAATATGACACTTTTACTCAAGCGGAAATCCGCAGAAAGGTAAATTTAATCTACCGTAACATTGAATCACCTACACTAAAGGAAATTAAAGAATTACTTGATAACAACATTTACCTTTTTAACTTTTAATTAACAACATATCTAAGGTTTCTTGTACATATTGGGTTTTAATTCATTCGACCAAAGCCTAACTCTTTGCTTCTAGACAGAGCGGCGGCTTCGCTACTCGAGAGTTATTTAGAAGCACAGAGAGAGTAACAGGAATATTGTGTTCACAGACGAAACATGGTACACTTCCGGACACAGAACTTCAAAATCGAATACGGACACAACAATTGCAATATCCTTACAAGCAAGACGAGAATACCTAGCTACAGGAAATAAGCATCCCTCTGGAAAAGGCAGAAGAATCATTCTTTTTTTGTGAACGTAATGAACGAATGGCACTCCAAATATATTAATGGCAAGCACTTTCTGTAATGTAGAACGATCCTAAGAATGTATTTGCATTTCTAGATGGACTGGTGTGTTGTTTAATATTAATTGTGGTGTGTTCTGTTGCCGTTCTCCAAGATGTCGAGGTGTGTATTGCCACGCGCCTAACTTCTATGCAATCTGTTGTACACACATGCTTGAATATATTTGCTCTCCCGGCGCTGTAGGCCAAAACTTTGGACACAATGTAATGGTATTACCCTAGTTTTCCATATGGAAGTTTATAGGGATTTTGGAGGTCGTTAATAATCCGTGGGGCAAAGAACTTTTCATCTTTTGGGTCAGTGTGACCTATCAACATTGATCTGTACTAAACTTGTCGTCCTTGATGGTCTCGCTGGTTCGGCGGGTAGGCTGCGAATAATTTTGAACAGCTTTAAAGGTTTGGCAGAAGAGGATTCTATGAGAATGATGGGACGTAACAAGTACTTTGAATGTTAAATGATAAAATATTTGGAAACTAGTCCATGGCTCAAACGTTTTCCCAAGCCACATTTTATAAATATATCATGTCCCTTCTCTTAAATTTGCCATCTACAACTCTAGGAGATTTCTGTTTGATTCTAGCAGGGCCTAAAATAGATTGATAGAATATTGTAATCATGTCGTGGCTAGATCAATAAGTGGTATCATACCTGTTTTAGTTTTGCTGGGTGTTTTTATTTGTTAGAATTGATCTGGGACAGGTTGCTAAGAATTAGTATACTTTTAACTACATCAATTATCTGCTTCGGTGGTCGCATGGTCTAAGACGTTACTCTAGCAGTAGGTCGGACTGCAGATGATGGGGAGAGCGGGGTTTGAATCACGGTCTGTTTTAGTGGTTTGTTTTTCAAAATTATTTTCCACTCTACCTTCCTGCAAATGGGGTACATATTCTCTAAATTCAACCTTAATAGTCCTTAGCTCATTATCATTTATTAGTACGAGTGTGTATAAGTAACCCAAATGGGTAATTAGACGCTGTGAAAAAAAACTACATTAGTGGGAATTTGGCCAATAGTGTCCGTATTGCCGTGAACTGGGTTCCCGGGAACAGGTGTGCGAATTTCAACCGGGTATATTAGATGGGGTTTTTTTATCCATGATAAAGCTGAGAAGTCTGCTAACAAAGGATTCCTACTGCACCCAGTAAATTAGTTCAAAGAGCACCATGGCCAAGGAATCTTTCAACAAGAATAGGTTACTACTGACCATCAAGTTGAGTTTGGAACTGAGTAAGAAACTACATTTGGAGCATCGCGCTGCATGGAGCAGAAACTTGAACTCTTAAAAAGATGGAAAAGAAATACATGGATAGTTTTTAAATGTGTTGCTGGAGAAGGCTTAAGAAGATCAGGTGGACAGATAGAGTGACAAAGAAGAGTGGGTGAGAAGAGAACCACTTTGGATGTGATTCTTTGGTACAAAGCAAACTGTATTGGACGTATGCTTATGAAGAACGGTCCTCTGCACGATGTAATAGAAGAAAATATTGAAGGAAAGAGAAGCTTAGGAATAAGGAGGATTTAAATATTGGATAGCTTGAAAGAAAGAAGAAAATTTTGGGAGCTAAATGAGGAGGCAGAAGACAGGGTGTAATGGTGGTATAAGTTCAATTACAAAAGGAATTAATCGGTCGTAAGATAGAACATATAATAATAATAATAATAATGTTAAAGGTAACAAATTTATAATTAAATTAGGTACTATACAATATTTTAAGCATATTTTAATGAAATAATTAAAACCGCCTTAAAGTGTTGAGATATCTTGCAGTCGGTCCCTCCTTTCTTCCAGCTATTTCTTTGTTTTTTGTATACCACGTCTGACTATCCACTTAAGTTACCTGCATATGGACGCTCATGGGGTAGGATTAAGGAAAAATAATTTATAGTAAATATACTCTCATTTGCGTTGAGGGAGAGTGAGAAATCGTTTATTAAAAACCTTCCTCAGCAAACCTGATTTGGATTTGAGCTCTGCTCTTCCCATCTACACCAATCCAGTATAATGTGAGAATGACGTGTCAGACCATGGGACCAACGATACGAGTCTTCCCCTTGATAAAGTCGGGGGGGGGGGGNTAGAGTGGTCCTGACCACCCCACTATCAACTTTGGTGCCACGCTGGTCGCTCAGACAATGCGCGAACATCCATATTAATGAGTACAAGATCCCGACCATACTGCGCATCGTAATGGAGTCAAGTACTCCGTCATCTTATAAATATGGATGACTGAGGGATACATTGTTTTATGGGCTAGAATGAAAAGAAAAAGAAAACAGAGAAACTCAAACCACTAAATAAGTTTAAAGCTATTTTTCGAACCCTTCAAAGATGTTAACAGAACAGAAAAGAAAAACACCATCCATTATAAAAGAAGGGAATGTTTTTAGAACCCTCAATATCTAAAAAGGATTTTAATTTTCCTCTCATTCTTACCACTTTAGTAAATGACGCTTTTGACTCTCTCCATAAAGTATTATAAAAGAGCCTTTTTTTATTGGCGTACTTAGCGAATATTTTTTAAATACATATCAGCACATGACTTGCAAATAAATAGAATAGTTTATTTAATTTTAAACACTTGGCTCTATCTCTAAGATATCTATTAACTGGATAGCACGACTTATAAACTTACTCAACCTAGGAAAATACGTCTGATACCACAAAACCAAACACCTTATATTATTTACTACAACTCACTTACGGTAGTAGTGTTGGTAAGTGACAGATAGCAGAAGGTTATTTAATAGTAATATTGGCTGATCAGTTATGTAATCATCGGCTATGTATTATTGTTCAGTTTAAATCTATAAGACACAACATACAGCCCCCAGTCGTTAATTTATCACTGTGAAAGGGTAATGTCGGTCATGTTGGAAGTTGAACTTGGTAACCTTAGCTCAGTATACAGACACACTACCGACTGAGCTAAGGTGTTGGGTGTGTATATATATATATATATATATAGAGAGAGAGAGAGAGGAAGAGAGAGGGATAGAGCTTTAATTTTGTCTTGGTTTAGATATACGAAATACGTATTTTCCTAAATTATTATATATATATATATATATATATATACATATATATACACACCCAACACCTTAGC
>CABEEJ010000216.1:141253-186824 GCA_901482245.1 Timema douglasi
GTATACGAAATACGCATTTTCCTAAATTATTCTACACTTTACCTCCATAAAATTCACTCTCTCTCTCTCTCTCTCTCTCTCTCTCTATATATATATATATATATATATATATATATATATAGAGAGAGAGAGAGAGAGAGAGAGAGAGAGTGAATTTTATGGAGGTAAAGTGTAGAATAATTTAGGAAAATGCGTATTTCGTATACCTAAACCAAGACAAAATTAAAGCTCTATCCCTCAAGTCATCCTGACAAACTCTGACAAAATGAGGCTGAAGCCTTAGCCCATGTGTTGACCGTTACAAGTAAAGCCTGTGAATGTATAAGTATTTTCTTATTGTTAATTGAAGCATCAAGCTATGTGTTTTTATAATACTATATTACATTGAGTATGAATAGTTTTATTGGCTGTCCTGGAGTAAGGGGTTCATTTATTGCCTGGTGAGATGAGAGGTGAGTTTTTATCACCGGCCAATCCAGGGGAATCTGCTTGGAACTAATTCTACTCATTATTCTCGTTTATAACAGAACTATTACGTTGTTGATAACAACCACCAGCACATTGTCATTAAAGGTACTAATGGTTAATTAGATCTTGGAGAAATCACTTTTTAACAATTTGTCATTTGTTTATGAGTCAGAAGGTTGGAGTTTGAATATCAAAAGGGGGAACGGGGTAGAACTAAAGTTTAATTAGACTTTCATTCTTTCTCCGAGTGAGTTCTAGTGTATTTCCTTGTAGAAACTATTTCCACACATAGCATATAAAATTAAGTAGTTAATAAATCTTATGTTAACATAATTGAATATCAACACACAGGCTGCAAAACATTGGAATTAGGTCACTGTCCTTCTGTAGGGACAACATTTCAAGTAAATTAGTCAAAAAATGACACCTGGACACGGGAATCAAACCCCGTACCTTTGGTTTATAGCGCCCCTACGATACCACTAAGATAGCCAGGATTTGTCCCATGCTTAAGGTGAGCTTTCACTCATGGTATAAGGCTGATTCTGTAATGGACGGCTGAAGTTGTCAGTTACAAATGAGCGACCAAAAGTATCGCGAGCTATCAGATACCACAACCATCAGAGACCAGGGAGGGTTGTTATGCTGCCAAGTATACAATACAAGATTGTAATTTTGAACGCCATGAAAATAAATAAAAAGAAGAAACACCTCCAGACTATAAGATGATTCTAAACACAAAAGTATGTATCTTCAAAAACACAGAATATAAAAGTATATTTGCTCTTTATTTTAAATCTAACGTGAGACAGATTGGCTAAGCTAGCTTTTAAATGCCGTGAGTCAAATTTTTATCTTGCTGAGATGTATCGTGAATGAGGTGTTGGTCTTGTCAGCGTGTATTGGGAGTCATGTGTTGCTCTTGTTTGTGTGTATTGGGAGACAGTTGTTGCTCGAGTTAGGTGTTGCTCTTGTCCGTATGTATTGTGAGTCAGGTGTTGCTCTTGTCCGTATGTTTTGTGAGTGAGGTGTTGCTCTTGTCCGGGTGTTTCATGAGTCAGGTGTTGGTCTTATCAGCGTATATCGTGATTCAGATGTTGCACTTGTTGATGGTGATCATCTCGCACTTAGGTTCCAGATCGGGGGATATGCTGAGTCCAAACCTCCTGCAGAAGTCATTCAAGTTGTCCTTCATCTTGTGCTGTCCATCATTAAATTCAAGCTGCTCCAGACACGGACGTCCGTAGCGTAACGACGCCAGGACCGGTATAACCTTGTCTCGCTCCTGACAGGGAATGTAATATATTAATTTGTCTTCAGTAGAAAGATTTGTGTCACTACTAAGCTATCAAAAATTAAACAACTTTTGGCTTTTAACTTAAAGAATATTTCCTTCCGTTAAATGAATATTATGAAACTAGGGCACAGAGCTTGTCTGTGAACTAGGGTCATGCTCAGTACGTGTCTTTTTACTATTATAAGCCATGTCAGCTTATATGTACTTAATAATTCCAGAGAGAGTGTGCTGGAAGTCAATGAAGAAGTCTACATTGGTTTTATGGACTAGAAAAAGGCTTTCAATAGAATGAAGTGAAATAAACTGATGGAAATACTCAAGAAGATCGGCAACAACTGAAGGGACAGAAGGTTGACTGAAAACCTGCACCTTGGACAGTGAGGCTGAATGATGGAGAGACCAACAGCGTAGAGATAGGAAGAGGAGTGCGGCAAAGATGCTCTTTGTCACCAAGTCTGTTCAACTTGTGTGGAGAGTGGCTGGTCACAGAAGCACTGGAAGGACGTGGCTATTTCATGATAGGAGGACGTGTCATCCACGCAATAAAGTAGGCAGGTAATCTAGCATTGCTGGCCAAAAATGAAAAATATGTGCAGGGAGTGATGGGATAGCTGGTGGAGACAGGGAGAATATAAGGCATGGATCTCAACATTTAGTAATCAAAAGTTATGGTGAGTTCAAAAAACAAAGAGCCGCTGGAAATCATAATTGTAAACCAGGATTTGGAAAGCATAGAGCAGTTCGGGTACCTGGGAATTCTGATAACTAAGAATGTCTACTGCACCAAGGAGGTTAGGTCGAGGATCCCCGTGGCCAAGGAATATTTCAACAAGAAGATGTTACTGCTGACCAACAAGTTTAGTTTGGAACTTAGGGAGAAACTGATTAAATGCTATATTTGGAGCATTACGTAGTCTAGAGCAGAAACTTGGACTCTCAAAAAGATGGGCAATAAATAATCGTAGAGCTTTTAATTGTGGTACTGGAGAAGACTTGAAAAGATCAGGTGGAAATATAGGGGGACAAAGAAGAAATCCTAGGAAGAGTGGGTGAGAGGATACTAATTTTTGATATTATTCTTCGGTACAAAACAAACTGTATCGGGCACATCCCTATGAGGAATTGTCTTCTGTTTAACGTCATAGAAGATAAAGTTGAGGGAATGAGAAGATTAAGGGCCGGTCTTATTACTCCTGGATAAATATTAATCTGGTAGATAAATATTTATATCTGTTGGATAAGTTAAAAGTACGTCTTATGACTGCCAGATAAAATGTATTTATCCATCACATTTTAATCGGGAGGATTAAATACCTGATAGGCCCGAGCTATAACTATAAAAAGTTAGAACATTTGATTCGCTTTATATAAACTGACAAGATATTTGTAGAGTTATATTTATATAAGAACAAATTATAAAAATGTGTGTGTGATAGATTAAATTTTGTAAACGTTGTATCTAACTATTGCTTACATTTTGGCAGACACCGAAATTAGTACTTTCAATACAACTTTGCTTCTGCACCAACGTAACCATATATAAAAGTATAGCACGTGACGCCATCTGTTTCCTCGCACTCGTTTAGCCGCCATTATTTAACAAATGTTGAGCGTTTTCACCATTCGTGTTAACTTGAACTTTGCTCGTTTGGTTGTAGTGCTATCAGCAGGGCTTATACGCATGCGCGCACCAGTAAAAACAGTAACAACCTTGCGTGTTCTGAATAAAAATATATTTATCTTACAGATAGCTATCTGGCAGATAAATTCAGTTCATAAGAAGCGTAAAACATTAAAGTGGCTGATAACTTTTATCTGTTAGATAACTTTAACCTCCCAATAGCAATATCCATCCGGTAGTCATAAGACCGGCCCTAACAAGAAGGAATATTCAAATATGGTTTTACTTTAAAGAAAAAAGAAAATTCTGTCAGCCGAAGGAGGCAGAGGACAAGGCGCATTGACGGTCTAAGTTCACTGACACAAGAAATTGACCTGTCGTAAGACATAAGACCTAATAATTTCAATTTCAATTTCCTCTATTATAGTGCTGGCCAACAGTCGTAAGGCCTATAACAGGCCAGCACTGAAAAGTAAACAAGTACCATACAAATACATATATTTACACGAGAAAATAAAATAAACAATAAAAGTTGAATAACTTTATATACTGTTGAATAATAAAAAAAGTAATTAATAATGATAAGAATAAAAAATATCAATAATAACAAATAACTAAAGAGTGGTTAAAAGCAGTAACAATATGCAACAAATGAACCAGAATATTGTAAATTTAAATATTTTAGGCAGAACCTCTATATGATAAATTATTGATATGGGATTTCCTTAAATAACTTTCTGAGTTTAGCTTTTCTTTTATGATAAAAGTCAAATTCGACAAATCTAGAATTGGCGCTATGGATACGACCTATAGGGCTTACTTTATAAGAGCTATTGAGAAAAAATAATTTTGGATTACGAGAAGATCGAGAAGGGATATGAACGCCTACATGATCAAGGGCAAATTGGTAAGAGATTTTGATATTGAAAATATTACAATCAAAATGGTATCACAATAAAGTCCACGCGAGAAGAGAGCTTGGAGCCCTAAGAGGTTTCTAATTCTGTCATAATCATAATAAATCCTGTTAGTAAAGAATTTATCATAGCACGCAGCGACAAATTTTCTTTGAGCGTTTTCCAACCTAAGAGAGTCAGTTAAGCTAATGGGATTCCAAGCAACAGTAGCGTATTCTAACTTTTATCTAACCAGGGCGTAGTACCGACATAAAATTCAAATTTTTAAATGATGACGTAATAAATGTATTAAGTCCAAGTAATTTCAATGACTGGGAAATTACATGGTCAACATGATAGTGTAAATTAGTTTTTTATCCAGCAGACCACCAATATTAATAATATAAAGGGTGCGAACTATGTTTTCTTTGCCTAATTTATTAGTAAAAAAGAAATGATTAGTTTTCCTGGTAAAAGATATAGATTTGGTCTTAGATTTATTAAAATACATTCCATTTTCAAAAGCCCATTGTAGAATAACATTTACATCATTTTGTAAATCTATACAATTGGCAATTGATTTGGTAATTTTAAATAAATTTGCATCATCAGCAAAGAGTAAATAACTAGATGAGTTCAAATATTCACTATTGTCATCAATAAACACATTAAAGAGAAGAGGACCTAAATTAGAACCTGTGGTATAACATTATGCTTACATAATTCAAATGCCTTACTTTGGTCAAAATAAATAGCATTAACCTGACCTTGGGCAGAGACTTGAGGGTAAACATGTCCAAGAAATTAAACTAAATTAGGGACCGTAGATTTACTTTTTATAAAGCCATATTGGTTATCTGAAAGTTTATTTTTAAGGTGGTGGAAAGTATGCTCATTTATGATTTTCTCTGATACTTTGGAGAAAGTGATTAATAGAGAAATTGGTATATAATTGCAATCATTTGTTTTTGCACCTTTTTTATAAATAGGTATGACAACAGATTGTTTCCATGTAAGAGGAAAAGTTTCATTTGACAGGCTGATGTAAAAGATATAGGCTAACAAATGGCTGAAAATGCTGGCATGGCCTTTAACAATAAAACTTGGAATTCCATCTTACCAGGAACATCTATAAGAACTCAATCTTTTTTATAGCATTAGCAACATCCAAGGGTGTAATGTAGCATGAATACAAGGGCGCGCTAGTTTCAATAACCGGGCAGGGTAAGACAGGAAGGGCTGAATTATAAACGGAATGAAAGTAGGTCCCAAACTCATTAGCAATTGATAAAGGATCCGCTATAATCTTGCCATTAATTTCTAGTTTAGACGGGGAAACTTTATTAATACGATTATTTTTAACAAATGTCCCAAAATTCCTTGGGATTGCATTTAATACTATTTTCTATTGAGTTCATCCAATTGGCTTTGTCTATAATCAAAGTAGTTTTAGCTAATTTACGAAAGTGAGAAAAATGTGAATAAAATACACCATTATTTGTTAGTTTAAAATTTTTGAAATAATTATTGTTTTTTTTTTTCTAATATAGTATTTACGAATAGAAGCAAACCAATTCGAATATTTGGATGAATTATGAATCAGCAAAAAAAATTATTATAATAATAGTAATAATAATAATCTACTTGGTTCTTAGCCCTTATAGTGACTATTCATCTATACTCCATCTACGTCTTCCCTAAAATGGTAGCAATCTGACCTTGTCTGATCACACCATGGCTATAATATAATATAAAGTGGTTATAAAATAATATAAAGGATGCCATAGTGGAACCAAGCAAGGTTAAAAATTTACCTTGAATGGCTACACCATGTTTCTATCTTATAAGCTATACAATAGTGGAACCAAGAAGTACCTAGCAATTTTACCTTGACTCAAGAGATTCAAGTAGGGTCAATAAGAGCCTAGTATGGTTTAAAAGATCTTAGTAGAATCGAGAAAATCCCAGTAGAGTCCAAAAAAGCCCAGTAGGGTCTTAAAGAGCTTGGTATAATCTATAGAATCCTAGTAGGGTCCAAAATAGCTCAGTAGGCCTTAAAAGAGCTTGGCATAGTAGAAATTATACTAATAGGGTCCAAAAGAACTCATTAGGGTTTAAAAGAACCTGGTAGAATCGATAAGATCCTAGTAGGGTCCAAAAGAGCTCTTTTGGATTTAAAAGAGCTTAGTAGAATCATTAAGATCCTAGTAGGGTCCAAAAGAGTTCAGTAGGGTTTAAAAGAACCTGGTAGAATCGATAAGATCCTAGTAGGGTCCAAAATAGCTCTTTTGGGTTTAAAAGAGCTTAGTATAATCATTAAGATCCTAGTAGGGCCCAAAAGACTTCGGCAGGGTTGAAAAGAGATTAGTAGGATATAAAAGAGACAAGTAAATTCGGTAAAAGCGGAGTAGGGTCTAAAATAGCCTGGTATGTGCGAATAGAGCTCAATTGTTTCAAAAAGAACCGAGATAGGCCAATTGGGAATAAGTGATGATGAAATGAGCCGAACATAACTTATGTATTACGTGTTGGTCCAGGTATATAGAGGCGTAATCGTGAGTTGTGTTATCCGTGTGTGTTATGATTTGTTATTTTATATTCTAAGTATATTTATATGAGTAACTATGCCTGCCTCCTCGAAAATATTTTCATGCCTGACGCTGATCGGGAAGCGATCACATCGGTGCATGCGTTGGTTGTAACCTTGTGGAGGGTTGAACCACAAGTCGTAAGCATTAGGTTGATTTAGTTTCTTGTGGTTATTGAAATAAGTCATTCGCTTGTTCATCTTTTCTGGCACATCCTAAAAAAGGAAAAGTTATTTTTTAATAATTGTCTACTAAAAATATAGGTAAAGACTAATACATAAGACTAATTCATAGTATGTATCATATTAATGGACCATTACAAAGATGTATTTTTAATTGATTTAAACTTGAAGTAATTTTTAAAAAAAGAGAGAGAATCTCCATCAGGATTCGCCCGTATAAAGGATTAAAAACCATTAGGTAGGCCTATCTTAATAAATCAGCTTCAGCGCAACAAGTCACTATTTTTTATATCCCCCCGTCTTACTACCTGTTCAGGCTATACGCATAATATATTATGATAAATTATTCTAATTGGGTAGGGATAAGAAAAGAAGCATTTTAGAGGTAATCTACCCGCATTTGAATGGAAGGATACTTAGAAACCATTTAGGAAAAAAGAGCCTCAGTAGACCTAAACGGAGTTCGAGCCCCTATCTCCCCGTTTTCAGCAGGCCAGTCAAACACGAGAGTTACGTCTTAGACCATTCGACCAATGAAGTGGGTAAGTCGTTGTTAAACCCCTTATCTCCAGTGGAAGAGTCAATCATAAGCGGAAACCGTCTTATCCCGCGGATAGTACCTAACATAGGCAGGTAAACATAGCTTGAACGAGGCATTGCATCGTGATGTGGTTTTGTGTACTGTGCTCTAGACAATGAGGAATTGTGACCAGTTAAATTAATTTACCTTATTAAAAGATGAATCAAAATTAAAATCTACAAAATATTAAACTTATCCAAATTTTCCTGTTGTCAAGATAGGAATGCAGAAAAATTCGATAAGTTTTCTGGTTCTAGTATATTCTTATATTTAACTTCTCAGTTAATCTACCATGAGATAGGCTATTAAGTCATATTGCGAGAACAATTTAATTTTTTTTAGGACTATAACAAAAACATTTATCGAAAATAATATTTTGGCAGGCCTATTTTGTTGATATTAAACATATTTTTTCTATAGTAAAACCAAAATTGGTGTACATTGTTTGTTTTACTTACGTATATTATATTTTGATCTAGGTAATTCATTTATTTTTTTAATCAAACTTTTACAAAATAAAACTCTACTAAATGGTTTTAATATCAATTTTCTTAAAACTATTTTTACTTTCTCATATAGAGATAAAGTATTTAAATCGTGATATTTTTCTACTTCAATATTATTATGAATCTTTTCGTCTCATACACCCCCTAACCCAAAATAGTGTATATCCGCATGTTTGTGTGTCCCTAGCCACAGATCTGAAACAATGTGATAGATTTGGTACATAACTTAAAACAGCCGCCTCGGTCAGCGGAAAAATATCATTCGCTGTCAGTCCCCACGGCTTAAAATACAATGAATGGTCTGAGTCGTTTTCTGGAACTATTTCTATATACTTTCTAAGCTTATACTCCATTCGCCCTTCACCTACAGCCACCCTTTGTCATGTCAATAAGAAAGAGGGGAAAGAAGACTACGAAACTTCTTTTCTCAAGGTAAAGAAGAAAGCTCACTGCTAGTTCTTGCTTATCTTTAAGTTTTCAGTTGTGAGCCTATCGAAAAATTACTGTATCTGTTATAGGGAGGCTAAATCTAGAGCCCGTTTTCATCAAACCTAGTCTCATAGCTCCGGAAATATGATTAAAAATTTGTTTTACGTGAGCTATGTTACATTTTCACACTTTTTTTTTTGACGTGAACCATATTTTAAAATAACCATCGTAGAATTAAATATTGCGTTAGATTTAAACGTTTGAGCGGCAATTTCTCGCACACGTCCCCTTATAGAGAAATACTTTGGAGATTTTTTCTTTATTTTGACCCTAGCCCTCAAATAAAGGGTACTGTAGTTTGCTTATGAGTGATTTTTTTTATTCTAATTTTTTCAAAAGAGACTCTCATGATTTTATTTAAAATAGATAGGATCCAGGGTGTTTGGCCTAAAAAAATAACATTGTATACTTGTTTTATATCAGTAAATTCGTTGAAGGGTAGTTTACTTATGGATGATTTTTGATTTTTTTAAATTTTAAATGGCTGTAATGATTTGGTTTAAAATAGGTATCTTGGGAGTTTTTGACATGACAAATAAAAATATACTTTTTTTCGGGGGGGAATTTGTTTAAGGATAGCTTACTGTGGATATATTTTTTAACTTGAAAATATTAAAAATAGTTAAAACGATTTGGTTCAAAATGAGTATCTATTAAGTTTTTACATTATAAATAAATAACAATTTGACTGTTTTTAATAATTTAAGTTTTGGTTTAAAATTGTTATATAGAGTATATTTTACATGTAGGTAATGATAATGTATGTTGATTCTTTTAAGCCAAATTAATTCAAATTGACAAATTTAAGAAAATTTCAAAAATTTCAAAGATGGCCTTAAGATTAAGTTAAAAAGAGTATCTGGTAATTGTGTTTCATGATAGGTAAATAATTAGGCCTATTTTTATTTTTATAAATCTAAATATTTCTAGGTTTGTGTGCAAATAACTTATTTTTGAACATTTGAAATTTAAAAAAAAAAATTGAACAATTTTGTTTATAAATGTATATATGAAGAGTGTTTACTGTGATTAACAAGACGAGATGTTTGATTTTCCGAAGAAAAATTATTTAAAAAGATAAAAGAAAAATATTTAGTCATATTTCAAACTTTGCTTTGATTAAAGAAATTACGGACGAGAAAATTAGACTTTGAGACAAGAGGTAATATTTAATTTTCACGTGATATTGAGATATGTTCACGTCTTGATATGTTTTCTTACATAAAGACATGATCACCTCTATCAAGACGAACCCTCTGGTCATTAATCTTAGTTTTCTATACCAGAGCCACTACTTTATCTAAGTAGCATCTCAATTGTCCTCACGAGACTGAGTTGACCTCGTTCCAGACACACTATTTTGCAGAAAAATTTGTAAGTGCCAGGGATCGAACCCAGGACCTCTGAGTCTGTAGAACGTACATCTGACCACTAGACCAATATTTATCAATATCAAGCATAATATTAATTTACGAGGCATTTCATACTAAAATTGCCTCGATATAAAAGACGTGTAATGAAAAAGCCAACCAGATATTATGAGTATACCTGTGAATTTTTTTCTAGTTTTTTCCAAAGGCTTTGTCTAAATTCTTGGTATTGGATTGGGGTGTACCATTCTCCCATGATTCAGCCGGGTGTTTTAACCGGGAAGATATTTTTACATGCAGAGTTAAATTAAGCTTAAGAAGGTAAAATTAATGGTTTCTTGAAATGATGGTTAACGTGTATAGGTTGTTAGAGATTGGCCAACGACAATACCATAGTAACGACTTCTGTAATACTTATTATAAGTAGGACCTATTATTGTTTCCTTCATAGGTAGGCATGGGGACTAAGGTGTTTGGTTTGACAGTGACGGTTAGGTTGAAGGGCTAAATTTCGACCGAGGGAACTGAAGGTGGTTTGTTCTTGGCCAGTGTTAGTTAACCTTTTTTGCTCGCGTAGCCCTAGATATAATTTCTCTTTGACTTTGTATTCTCAAAGTTATTTGTGTATAACTCAATATACACATCTTAGAGAGAGAAAGAGAGAAAGAAAGAGAAATAAAGAGAGAAATAAATGACACTCCCAAATCACATTTCCTTATCCAAGTTTATTGTGGCCAACCCTAAAGCTTGCCCTAACTATTCAGTTTTTACCATGAAATTATATAATATGTACAATACATTTTATCATATATAAATATTCTTAAGGTGAAGTGGAAAAGGACGCGAGAATAGGTAAGTGATTTTGCAGTTTTTATAGCAAAACCTTTCTTTGGCCAAAATAAATGCAATATTGTTCCATTAGCAACGTTTAGTTTAATTTTTTCCGCGTGGTGATATCAACAGCTGTTGAATATTTGTTAAAGAGTTTCCTGGAATTGAATAACATATTTTTCTCTTCATTTAAAATGTTTGTCATCTAATGTCACTATGACAGATATTCAACAACTGTTAATACCAGCTTCGGTGGCCGCGTGGTCTAACACGATACTGTCTGAGTAGACTAAACTGCCGAGGACGGGGATATTGAGATTAGAATCTCGGTCGGGTGTACTAAAGGTGTTTTTTTCCTAAAATGGTTTTACAATCTCCGTCCACGCAAATAGGGGTACACTTCCTCTGGATATAACCTAATCCTTAAAACCATTGGTGTAATTAGTACGTGAGAGTATAACTCAAACGGGTAGTAAGACGTGGTGCTAAAAAAATTGTTGATATTACTATGTGAAGAAAATTAAACTAAACGTTGCTACAGGAACAATATTTAATATATTTTGGCAAAAAAAAAGTTTTTCTATAAAAAAATGCAAAAGCATGGAATTTCTTTCCCTTCCCCTACATCCCCAAATTAAACATTACGCACCCCTTCAGACGTCTTCTCGAACTTCTTGGGGGTACGCATAATACTTGTTGAATATAGCTGTTATAAATTTGTGCCCAATCTCTCTCTACACAGATGCATGTACATTTCCTCTAAGCTCTCCCTTTCTCGTTTATACATCATTTAAGTACATTTGCGAATGGTGCGGACGTATAGTAAAACGCAAAGCATAGACCAAATATGTTTATGGATATAAGCTATATACTGTATAGAATAGTTCATGTGAAAAGTATTTTTAATTTTTAATTTTAGGCTATTCCTCCCCTCACTGACCCTACCACTCAATAAGATATTCTTGCACTCATTTTTTGTTTAAGGCCCAGAAAATTAATACAATTAGGTCAGTGCGAGTGGTTTTATGGATCCTCCGAATCGCCTTGTAGTCATCAACGCCCCCAGCGGCAGTGTCTCGAACTAATGGCAGTCTGTCTGCTCCTGCCTGAGGCTAGTATTGTTTGAAAAGTTGGGAGTAGTTAATGGGAGTTTTGAGGCCCCAAAGCTTTCAACACCCATTAAACTAAAACTCTAGGAGCTTGGACGACGACGTCTCACTTTCTTTCTTTCTTTCTTTTTTCATTTTTCCTTTTCCTCGACTGACCAATTGGACACGAGCTCGTATCTCGTGTGACCCCGAGGCGGTATCCGTAAGATCTTGTAGTTCTTGTTGGGAGAGGGTGTAGAAACAGTGATGCTATTCTTCAAACAACTTCTCGCTGTCTAATGTCTGTCCCTGGCTTTAATGACCCGTACACATAGACGATGTTTCTATGCTTAATTAAATACTGAATTCAGAACAAGTCAACTACTATCGTGTATGCAACCTAAGGGTGGACTGGCAGGTTCAAAGCGGCCCGGGACTCAAATTAATATAACGGTCCTTAACTTACCAATGAAATATCACTGAAAATATGTTTCAGTGTAAGCTGACGTGATGAGGTGAAGTATTCAAATTGTTGGGTTTGATTTTAATTTATCTTTAAGCCATTTTAACCATATTAACGACCTATTTCAGTGGGCTCATTGTCTAGGCAGTCTATTTCAATATTAAACTAGACGGACTGAGCTAAATTGTCGGTCTTACAATTATAGTTTCATGTTGAAATAGACTGCCTAGGACCGGGGGAGATCAAGGTTTGTATCCTGGTCGGGTGTACTGGGAGGTAATTTTCCACTCATCCTTCAGGCAAATTTGGGTACATTTCATCTAGGTGGAAGCTCGAGATTCAAAGTTCAAGATTCGAATCTCTGTCGGGTGAATTGGGGGATGGTTTACCTTTCAAGAGAGGAGAGAAATAAACTCGTAGTTATAAAAGAAAAGTGCTGAAAACTAATACCTTTGCTGTTATTAAATTATGCCCAATACGTTTACATGATAGTTATTGTTGCCTAGGATTGAAAATTGTGCTTTCTTTTCACAGACACAGAGATAGTAATTTATATCTTGTGCACTGGTTAGTCGCTGTTATAAGAGGAATTTAATGTACCCACATTTGAGTGAAAAGGAGAGCGGTAAACCGTCACCGGAAAAGTGCTCACACTTGCTAGAGACATGACAGCCATTTTTTTTTACTCCTTGAATCGTACTACGTCACTGGTTGTCATATATATTGCGAGGGTATAAGTGAATACTAAATAGCAGAGATCCGAACCCCACGCTTAACGATCACTTTTAAAAGTTATAATAAAATACTAGGTGATAGAACTGAAGTGTACAGAATATTTTACCTGCCTCGGTGGCGTAGTTGGCTAACGCGCTTGTCGTGTTGAGCTCGACTACTGAGGACGGGTAGATCGAGGTTCGAATCTCGGTCGGGTGAACTGGGGTGGTTTTTCCTAAATGGTTTTCCACTCTCCCTCCATGCAAATGCGGGTTCACTTCCTCTAATGCAACCTTCCCAATTCCTAATTCATTAGAGTAATTAGTACTTAAAGCGTATAACCCGAACGGGTAGTAAGACGCGGTGCTAAAAATAATACAGAATTGTTGTGGAGGTAGAATAGTAATTCACACCACAACGCTGTCTAAAGCGTCAGGCCCGCGATACATAACAGCTAGTATGTTTATGACGGTAGGTACACACGACAGGGGGTTTTAAACCCGATATTAGCTTAGTGTCATGATATTTTACCTGGAGATCGGAATCCAGTAAGGTGCTTTCCTAGTCTCTCTCTCTCCACGTGGGTGCGGGTTCACTTCCTTGTCCTTACCCTCAGAGTAATTTTCATTGTTTCGAAATAAAAGTAATTATTTTGTTACCAAACCTATGTCAACCTATAACCATTTGAGCTGTATACCTCCTAACTGACCAAAGAGGGTGGCAGCCAGTGGACCAGGATTTGAACCCCCATGCAGTTTAGTATATTGTGAGAATGCTGTCTTAGACCTAGGGGAGGTTCCCAATTTTCACTCAAGTGCAAGTGGGCATGCCGTCTAAATGTCAGGCTCGTCTATTTCTGGTGGAGAAACTTTGAAGTCTAAGTGCACTTCCATTAATCTAAGATTTTTTTTATGCTTACCTTAAATTAAATAAATCAATAAATAACTTGCGACCCGCATCATTTGCCCTTGAGTTATATAGGGTATCAATTCACTTCTATTCTAGTATTGGGTAAGCACTGAAATAATGTGTAATTGTAAGACCAACACTTTAACTAAGTCGGTAGTGTGTTTGCCTACTAAGCAAGAGGTCGTGGGTTTAAGAAGGCTATACATATTACTATTAATAAATGTTATTTCGTGGCGTGGTTAGCTACCGTCTAGCTTCATGTTGAGCTAAGCCGTCGAGGGCGGGGGAGCTCGAGGTTCGAATCTCGGTTGGATGAACTGGGGGTAGTTTTCACTCTACCTCTACGCAAATGCGGGTTTAAGCTTCCCCATTCCTGATCCATTGGTGCAATTAGTACTTAGGCGCATAATCCGAACGGGTAGTATGACGCGGTGCTAAAATGTGTAAAGTTCGTGTGATCTATAAATAATATGTGCGCCAAATCACTTTTGAGTTTCCATTTTAGAAACAGGCTATGGGAAGGTTGGGGTTTGATCTCGCAGAAGTTTATTTTCGGGGTAAATTTTCATAAATCGTTTTCCACTTCCAACTCTGTAAAATTGATATACATTCCCTTAGTAAATCTAATTTATTCAGCCTTAGTTCTTTCTTGTGTTAAATATTAGACATAAAGAACGATGGGAGGCTAAGTTTGTGTGTATTGTAAACGGACATTATAAGTTTTAATAAATATTCAGGGTAAGCTAAACAAATCCATGGCATAGTATTCAATTTAAAAATAAATATTATAGATTCCTTCATCAGTGTATTTAGGGAGGTTTTCTAATAGGCTTTCCATTCTCCCTCCTTGCAAAATGTGGGTGCACTTTGTCTCATTTTGGCTTGTGGTTTAAGGGGCTAATTTGTTTTGTGTGAATGTTATTTATTATGTCAACAAAATATAGTTTTGAGCATTAAATGATATTTAAAATTGCATTTAATATTACTTATGATTTTTTGTAAAAGCTATATATTATTTCATCAAAACATAATCGTGAACATAAACTTTCTTTGTTGTTAAAGTGGCGTATTTGTTTTGTGTAAATGCTTTTTATTATGTCAACAAAATATAGTTTCGAGCATTAAATGGTATTTAAAATTGTATTTAATATTACTAATGAATTTTTGTAAAAGTTATACATTATTTCATAAAAATGTAATTGCGGATATTAAGTCTTTGTTGTTTTTTAAGTGGCTAATTTATTTTGTGTTAATGTTATTTATTATGTCAACAAAATATAGTTTCAAGCATTAAATAATATTTAAAATTGTATTTAATAAAACGGTTGTTTCTAAAATAATTTACCTCTGTGGCTTAGTTGACTGACGCGCTTGTTTCGTGTAGAGCCAGACGGTCAAGGACGGGGGAGCTCGAGGTTCGAATCTAGGTCGGGAAAACTAGGGGTGTTTTCCGCTCTCCCTCTACGCAAATGCTGGATCGCTTCCTCTAAATTAAAACTTCCCAATTATCAATCCGTTCGCGTAATTAATGTTCTATACACGTACATGCTGACAGTAGTTATCAAATAAAACAAATGTTGGTAGGATTTTTTCGGGAGGATGGTCCCACCAGCATTTGCTCTATATTAGTTTACAGCCTGGTTCGCAACATTTGAAATTTAAAAAAAAAAATCACTTGTTAATATTGATAAATATTATTGCGTACTGTCATTTTTGTTATTCAAAATTAAATTATTATATTATATGTTCGTTAATGAGTGCAGTCCGGAAAATACTTATATAATATACAACCAAATCTATAAAGGAATAAGAGCATCAACGGGCACCACGTGTTATCTAAATAAATGGTGACGGGAGGGGATCGGGGTTCGAATCCCTGTCGTGCGTGTGTACTGAGGCCGGTTTCCTCACTCATCCTCCACGGGTTGTGTCCCGGACGGGTAGTAAGACGCGGTTCTAAATACCGATAAGCTTAACTTACTGGCTATTAGTAGGGAGGTAGGGGGATTGAATCCAGGTCGACCGTTTCGCTTGGCCTTCACACAAGTGCAGGTACATTTTATATCCTCCTCGGCCCTGTTATTACTTATGTAGCTATATAATATTTCGTCAAAATATAGACTCGGACATTAAATTCAAGTTACTCAATTCAATATTACTTATGAATTAATGTTAAAGTTATATATTATTTCGACAAAATATAGATGAAAACATTACATGATATTAAAATAAGACTTTTTTTTGTTCTTATAAGTGGCTCAAGGAATAAAATGGTTATCACTTTTTTTTATCTTTGGGTAGCAATCTACCTCACAATTTATAAATAAAAAATTAACGTCTGTGTGTGTTCGTGTGTGTGTGGGAACTTGCCACCTTACCGTAACCCAAACTTATTTAATTTTTAAACGCTATCTAAACAGTGAAACTGTTTTTAGGGTTTTCTCGAATCAAATTCTGGTACACATTATACCTGTCTTATCACATTTCAACCCAGCGCAAATACCGATACATCCATTTACAACCACTAATTATATTTACAACTTTTTTTCTATTGGTATAAGTGGTTCAAGAAATAAAACGATTGTTTCTTTTTTTTTTCACTTTATCCTTGGGTAGCAATCTACCGTCACAATTTATAAATAAAAATTAACGTCTGTGTAGTTGCCTCAGCCCGAATCAAACTGGTCCACCGATATCTCCCGGTGTTCTGGTGGTCCAGTCCACCTCTGTTACGACAACTGGATATCATCGCCGATGGAACTGCATGATTACTATTGGGAAACAGCGTTGTCATTCTTTCGTTTTTGTTTGGTCAAACTCCTCTAAAATATAAGACAAGTTTCGCAACGCTGGTTAGTCGAGTTTGCAAGTAGCTCTTTCTTAACCCGGAACACCATCTCCGGACATAACTGAGAGCGAAGAGATTTGGCAATAGTTAATTGAGACATAGCTAAGATAAGACCTGCAGTTCCCTCAGCAATGATATTGGTTGTATTACGGTGACTGCTTGCGAATCATGAAAACTTGTAGCGTAGTTTGACAACGGAGCAGGCCACGGTTTTCAGCAATGTTTATGCACAGACGCATGCGCATAAGAAATACAAGCTGCGTATTTTCGTGAAGGAAGCGTGAGGAACTAAGGGAAAGCCGCCCTCAATATTCCCAGCCGGGATTCAATCTATGACCTTCCCGCCACGGCCAACCCAAATGATACGAAACATTAGTCGGACTACACAGTTATATGTCTTATTTATTATTATCATCATCATCATCATCATTAATATCATCAATGAGATTTAATGTGCACTTTCTGAACGAACGGTTTATATCATAACTTGACTTACAGGCTAGCTTACTTCTATAAAAGACTCAACACATAATAATCCCACCGTCAATTCATCACTGTGAGAGGGGAAGCCCCAATTTCACAACTGATAAAAGTTATTGGTCATTCCGGGAATCTAGCCTGAGACTCTTAATTTAGTAGGCAAGTTATATCGACTGTGCTATTAAGTCAATATTTTTCCATCTTACCTCTAAATGTAATTGCTGGTGCAGTTATTTAGAAAAAGTCCCTTTTAACATACTATCCCTACATATTAAATAATTTGTTCTATCTGTTATCCGACACCTTAATTAATTCTGCATATTCACTTATTTAGGGGTGCTAGGTTCGATTTCCAATACGGGTGAAGCAACTTCCTTGTCGAAATTAGATCAGGCCATAGTGTAATCCGCGAATTTATAATGCTATCTTTAAGATAAACTGAGTGTACACGCACACACAAAAAATATCCTTCTTTATTAAGCTGCATTATTTTTGTGTTTACCAAACTTACCACTTTTAAAAGCGCTTTGTTTTGAAAAGCAGTTAATAAATATTATTCGCATGTATTGGAAAATTTGATGCTGCAAAAGAGATATTCTTGGGTGATTGGAGGCCAGTGGCATGCCTAAGGAAAGGAGGAGGGTTTTTAGCCCTCCCTCCTTCTTACTTTACCCCATGCTTAAATGTTAAAAAATAATATTCAAAATATATATTTTAATTGCTTCAAATGGTTACTATTTAGTGAAGTGATCACGTCAACTGAAATGTAAACTTTGATTAGAAAATATATGTTAGCTTATCTATTAAATATTATTATTATTATTATTATTATTATTATTATTAGCACCGCGTCTTACTACCCGTTCGGGTTATACGCACTTACGCTAATGTGCAATGGTAGGGTGATTGTGATATGAAATGGAGGACCTACAGTTTAACGTGGAATCTGAACCACGGTGGAGGCCTGCCATTCCCCACATTTACAAGATGTATTGTCAGAGGGGAAGGAAGGGTTTGGTAATCAGATAAATCTGTACCGGGACCGAGGATTGAACCCCGGACCCCCAGCACAGAAGTTGACACCTTACCCCTAGACCACCAGGTCACCCACCACTTGCTCTTTATAAAAGCGCTAGTGTATTGTTAGCGTTCTAGTGTGTCTACTATTGCCATCTTTCGGCTAATAGTTGAGTCCTTCATACGTGAAGCCGTGCCAGATATAGACGAGCACAACCATTTTGCACAGTGGTCATATAATTATAAGGGCTATACTGTAAATAGCAATAAGTAGGCCTACAACATTATTATTTGTCTTCATTAACAAATAGCAGTATGTTGTTTTTGATGGGCGCCGGTTGTGAGAAGGGGGGCGCTTGCAACAGCTCATGTGCCTAGGGGCGCCATATACCTCAATGTGGCGCTGTACGTAGGGAAAATTATAATTTTCACCCTACTACCGCCCGGATAGATTCCTGAGGACGCTCCTGCTGAGAGTCCCAGAGAAGAAGAGGTAATGGCGCATACTGCTCCATCTCTTCTCTCAACCCCGTTCGGTTTGTCCTCTGCAGTATTCCTCTGTCTGAAGATGCTTGTCATAAAACAGACCCCGACAAGACCAGCACTTGGTTTTTACAACAATAAATAACAGGCCATAAGGACAAGAACGAACTCTATGGAAATCCGAACATTTTATATAGAGCGACACGGATCCTATTAAAGATTAAACTCAGTTGACCCAAACAACTCTTTAAAGTTTTTATTCCCTAAGAAAAAAAGTTATGTATATATAAATGTGCCCTTAAAAATGTTATACAAAATGACCTAAATGTTAAAATATAAAGCTTCATGTTGTCAGCCCGCAAGCGATTTATACCGACCGAATGGACGCCGCTATTGGCGATGATAGTGCCAACATTTGCGGTTAGAGGGAGTCGTGTGGTCAGCATAACGATCCCTCCAGCCTATCATTTTCCTAAACTAAAGCTTCTACTATATTTATTCAAGTAGTTTCTCGTTTGTCCTCAGGAGGCTGAGTTAGGCACCGTTCCTGACCCACTGATTCAGAGATATATTTTGGAAGCACTGGAGATCGATTCTGGGACCTCTGGATCTGGAATGGGTAATTATGACCACTAGACCACAAAAGCGGTCAAAATGTTAAAATATACTTTAAAAAAATATTGTTATGATTATCTCAAAACTTGATTATTTGACCTTATCTAAGATTTAGGTTGGTGTTTTTGAAATTAAAAATTCTAGCGTTCATTATTGGAAAAAAAATGTTTTGCTGGTAATTAAAATAAAATATGTTCAGTTATTACACCAAAATATGTACTTTATGTTCTAAATATGGTTTAAATATGTGCTAAAAATGAAAAAAAAAATCCTAAATAATTAACTATTTACAAAGTTTTAAATCGAATTGGGGTATTCCTATCATTTTCAGTACTTAAATAAAGTTTATAGTAAAAAACTTTACATGTAATCAATATCAATCTGATTTATACACTCTACTGGCTTACAGAGTCGGAATTTTTTAAGTGATATTTTTAGTTATAATATTTACACGTAGATTCATGTAATTTACAACTGCCCATTTTTGTAGACAGTGTGAACTAACACTAATAATAAAGTAAAATTGTATCAATATATATTATTTTAGCAACGCGTCTAGTCTTATAACATGTTCAGGTTATACGATTATGGACTAATTACGCTAATGAGCTAGGGATTAGAGTGGTTGAATTTAGATGAAGTATAACCATATTTACGTGGGGATGAAGTAGAAAATCATGTAGGAATAAACACCCTCAGTACCACCGATCGAGATTTGAACCCCGATCTCTCTGTCATCGGCAGTCTAGTTTATTATGAGAGTGATGCCTTAGGCTATGGGGCAACCGTAGCAGGTAAGCAGGTCTTATATATGTTGACCTCAAGAAAATATGGTTACATTTTTTAAAAGTTTATTTACACTCGAATCTTACTATATGGTTTCCTACTCCCTCCAAAGATATATCGAACACTTGTTTCCTTTATTCACATTTTTTTCCTGTCAGTTCCGCTTTTTCGATGGATTTTAACACTTCTCTTTCTCACATTTCTGCGCATCGCAATGTTTGCTAGACATGACAACGTTAGTCCCTGATACATATGCAAAACTCACCTCCGATATAATCCGTCCACGATAACTTTGGTCTGTTTTGCTTAGAAATAGTTTGTTAAGCCGCATTTTGTCTTTCAATATGACAAGACATGTACTATAATTATTATCTTCACTGGGCAAAGTGATAACACTTATTTGCAAAAGGGATTTTTGTTTCTTTGTGTGTTTACTTTCTCATGAAATGAAAGTAGGCTATCATGAACATTTTCCTCTAGAGATTATTGACGTTATGTATATCTCCAAACAAAAAAAGAAGTAGTATTACAAATGTTTTTGTCTAGCCGCCTATGTCTGTATTCTAGTTCTAAGCTTAATAGTAGTTTAAAAAGTACTGATTCTTTTAATGTGAGTTTTTCTAAGATCGCTGTAACGATGTTGCTAAAAATTAATATTTGGAGAGTATTTCACATGACAAATAGCATTGTATACTTAATTTTGGAGAAGATTTTTTCAAAAATTTATCTTTCTTTGGGCAAGAACATTTTTAAATCATCTTTGGGATACTTCATTGATTCAAATCCCGTCTCTATAAAACTATAACACCATCTATAAAATGACGGCCCACCTTGGTGGAGTATTTAGCCAACGCGCTAGACTTGTGTTGAGCTATACTGCCGAGGACCGGGAGATCAAGGTTTTAATCTTGGTCGGGTTTTTACTGAATGGTTTTCCGCTTACCTTCCACGCAAATGCGGGTTAACTTCATCTAAAACTAACCTTCCCTATTACTAACCCACTAACGTGAATAGTACTTAAACGTATAATCTGAATGGGTATTAAGACGCGGTGCTAAATAAAGAAACAATATAATAAGAATAATAATGTATTTGGTATATTTTCACCACAATATAATTTTACTAGTTTCAAAAGGTTTTAAGACAAAAGCATTTTATATTAGAGTTTTTAACTTACACTTTCTCACCACACCGTATGTATCAGAAACCACTTACAAGCTAACATAACTTATGACTGTAAACTCAACACTACTCGATATTTATTAAATTAATTTCAGATTGAACCCATATGCAAATAACTACAAGATTAAAAACCTGCGCTAGTCTGGAAGACGCAATAATCCAAACCTCCTCTCATGGTGTTCACTTCAACTCCTTTCAAGGTTGTAGTGGGTTTTTCTGTTTAGTTTACGACGACACTTGAAAGTTGACTTTTCGTATTGTTAGTGTTCTAGTGTTTGGCGTGGATTTATTGCGTATAGTTGCCGAACAAAAGAAAATAATATAATACATTAAGTTGGGGATGTCGTTGACGTAAAAAGAGGACAGCGTTTTTGCAGTTTTTATATAAGTACAGTACCTTTTTTTTGGGGGGGGGGGGAAANNNACAAAATAAATAAAATATTGCTCCAGGATAAACATAAAGTTTAGTTTTCTTCACATTGTGATATCACCAGTTGTTGAATATAAGTCGTAAGTATAACAGCTTTATATGACAAACTTCTTAAATGAAGAGAAAAAGTTTTCATTAATTTCCATTACACACTTGACAGATAGTCAAGAACTTAATATAATTAAGCTTTATGTTTCTACTGAAGAAACATTTGATTTCTTTTGATCAAAGAAATGTTTTGATATAAAAAAAATGCAAAAATACTTTCCTTCACTCGTATTCCCTACGTCCCTACCTTAGGGCCGTAACAGAAATGAGTTCTTTTAGATAGACTTAGGAAAGGAAAGACATCGATAAAACTTGCTGCGGAGTATTCTGATCTATATGCGTATCATTTTGTTGTATATAAAAGTGACACGAACATAGAGGAATGTGTTCCAAAGACTGAATCCGGGCCAGCCAATAAATTGGAAAACTATTAAACAAACTGAAATCCTGGCAGTTGAAAAATCCCTATACACATGATTGTAACTTTACTGGATAGTCTAATATTGTTTTCCAGAATAACTTATTACCAGCTAATGTTCAAGGCATTGGTTGAAAAAGAAACATCGACAAATGAAGAGGAAGAATAAATGTCCACGACACAAATTACATCTATTTTTTATCTTTAGAAACACAAATTGAAGCGTGAGTAAATTATGAAGACAATGCAGAGTTGAGGAACCCATAAGGAATTGCTGCTAGTGTCCCGCCATCGTGTGTCTCAGGGGAGGGCGTGGTGAGGATACCTGTGTTAGTTTGCGTGGTATACTGTATGTGTTGCCTACCCCTCAGGTGCACACAGTCTCATCGTGCCACCATTTGGCGTTGCCGACCATGAGCTAATTATTCCTAAATACTTGTCTTGTCACACTCTACAACCTGTAGAATTTTCTACCTGGAGATTTGAATTAACCTATATATACTGTTTATATATATTATTAATTTTAAGAATCACTTAAGGTTTCCTCCCGTACCCCAGGTTGAAAACCAATGATTTAGAGAATATATAACCAAAATTTCGTGGAGAGAGATATAAGGGAAAGCGTTTATGAAAATATATATCATTACACCCAGGTGGGACTCGAACTCCAACCATCCTTTCACTGGAAAACTAGACTAGACGAGTTTGAAAGTATCTGCCTATTGCGAGAGTAAAAGGAACTAATAATAGATATGTGACATTGTTTGTTTAAGTAAGTTGGCTACAAGCAAGAGTTTAATGGCCTTATTTAATCATACTCAGGCTAACTTAACCTAACCTTGATGATGTGAAACTGTCAGAGCACAGAAACCACTTTACGAACTGGTTGTATCGAAACTTTGCTAAGAGACTGTTTGGAGCGGTTAAGGTGTATTGTACTATGGTGTTTTGGCGGTGTTGACAGAGCACTACACTCAGAAAACACCCCCTACCTCCTTGTAAAGTCTCTCCCACGACCCGCTTTGGATCGAAGGAAAATATTGACGGATGTGCTGGGGCTTCTAGAGCCCCGTGCCAACCCGCCTGGGGTGTAGGGGAGGGGTTACTTGTTGTGTCTCCCACATCTTCCCCTCAAACACTCCAAACACTCGACTGGTATGGAAATGTTGAGATGGCATGGACTAAGGTGGAATGGAGGTAACCGTGTGTTAAGGAGTTATAAAGTTCACCTCATGTTAAAGAGATATGGAGGTGCTCACGAGCTAAATAAATATGAAGCTCACCCCATGTTAAGGAATATGGAGGTTATCACATGTTAAAGAGGTATGAAAATATCCTCACGTTAAGGAATGTGGAGGTTCACATGTTAAAGAGGTATAAAGATAGCTCCTTGTTAAGAGATATGGAGGTTCACATGTTAAAGAGGTATAAAGATAGCCCCTTGTTAAGAGATATGGGGGTTCACATGTTAAAGAGGTATAAAGATAGCCCCTTGTTAAGAGATATGGGGGTTCACATATTAAATAGGTATACAGATAGCCCTTGCTAAGAGGTATAAAGGATCACATGTTAAAGAGGTATAAAGATAGCCACGTGGTATGGGGTATAAAGGTCCTCAAGTGTTAAAGAGGTATAAAGATAGCCCCGTGTTAAGGGGTCGTAGAGGAAAGAGCTAAAACATTTATTACTAAAAAGTTTTCTTTCTCGTGTAAAATGAGTATTGTAACTGTGAAAATTCTGCCTTGAGATTATGATTGATCTTAACGTTTTACGTTTCCCCAAACCCCAAAAAATATGTTTTACAATAACATTTGTCCACATGTCTACCCTTCTGTCTGTCTGTTTACTTGGGGCTGCAGCAAAAACGTTTTTGTGGGTTTCTTTCAAATTTTATATTTAGATGTTAAAAATAAAGTAAAAATCTTAATCTTAATTCAAACTCAGGATATTTAACTGTTTTTTATTTGTAAAATTTATAAAATAGTTGTCAAAATGTTGTTCAAAATGTATTTCTGTGAACTATTTTACTTAATATATAAGGATGTAGATTTGTTTTTCCAAATGTAATTAATAAAATAGTAGAATGGTTTAGTAATAATTGAATCTAGAAGACTTGAAGTTTTCTGATTATTTTTTTATTGTGTTCAAAATCTAGATCTTCTATGTATTTTACATGATAAATAACATTGTAGTCTTGTTATCTCAAAGAAAAATTTCATTCAAGGGCAGTGTCATGATTTTTTTGAAAATTTGAAATTCATATATGAAAAATTATGTACGATTTTGTCGTTATCATTTATTTTACTAGAGAATATTTAACGTACACTCTTTTGAGCCAACAGATTATAATAATCAGATGACTTACTGACTAACTTAACTCAATTCTAGAGCAAAGATACAAACAACACCCAATACCAAAACCGTCACTTCACCCCGGTACAAAGGAAGTCTCAATTTCAACAACAATACTTTTTAAAACCAAGCCAATACTCGAACCCGTTACCCTCAAGCTCCATAGCCAAACACTCTATCAACATTCTTAAAAAACATGATGAAATGGTAATAAGGAAGCAGATATACAATGTTTGTAGAATTCAATGTAAATTATTGTTTAGAATAAAGATAATAAGAAAGATTTGATTGTGATAATAAACTTTAATGGATGATAAAAGAAGATTAATTGAAGTGGGAATTGTCAATTTAACATTAACTTAACAATTGTATTAAAAAATTAATGTTGAATGTAAATTATTACATAGAAAGAGACATTAAATATAAACACGTTTAAAAAATGTCATCAATTAACATATAAGATAACAAACACTAAAAAACACATTAAAATGTGAGTCATTAGACAAGTAAACATGTATTACATTAAAATTATATAGTTTAACTAGACTATATCTTTAGACAAACACTCTATCAACAAATTGAAGATATTAAACGTGGTATGAGATAAGCTTAATAAGTTTAAACCCTCTTAGTCACTATAAATCCATCATACCCTTGTGCGCAGTGTTTTATTTTAGCCATGAAAAACACAGCTTCACTAACATAATAGGATTAGATACATTATTTTGGAACAGCCTCTTTCGGAATTTCAAGCAATAACACAACCGTTATTAATCCAACTCAAACGTGACTTAGAACAAAGTGGACGCGTCAAGCAAAAGAACACCAAGAGTTTACAAAGGATACCAAAAAGGGTCTTAACTTAAAGTAACCTTTTCTTTCTTAGCATTTTCGGGGAAAGTGATTCTAAAATTAATCATGGAAGTCGGAGAAGTTATAGTTGTTATTTAAGTGGTACAGTACATAATACACATTATTGTCATGTTTGTGTACAGTCTAGATAAACTAGGTCAATTAATTATAAACATATATAATGTATATAGCTATTTACTTTATTTATATATAGCTTATATATATACATACATTTCATTAATTTATTATATAATATTTATTTCTTCATTAATATCATTATACCTATATACATAGGATGTTCCAGGATTACACAGCCACAGCTATAGGGGATTGAAAAAACTAATTCAAAATATCCTCTGGATATTATCTCTTTTCGCTACTTTGCAAACAGAAAAATATCAAACTAACTCAAGATATTAAATAAAATATTTATTATTTTATCTATTTTGCTCAAAAGTTATAATAATAGTCTTCAGCCAGGATAAAAGCGCTGCACCTATCAATGACAGAACGAGTAGTTGACAGACATAGCGCGTATTGTTGTTTCTTCGCACGCCTACGCTATCCCGTGTTGTAATGATTGAAGTTTATAAACATGCCCTTTTCACGCTATTTTTTTTTTATTGAGAGCGCCTCATACAAAATAATCTGATGGCGTTAAATCAGGTGAAAGTAGCGAATAAGCCACGACCTATCCATCTTTATGAGGAAAATGAATATTACTAACTAAGCCACTGCCGAGGACCTCTGGCGTAGTAACCAGGACAGATGGTGAGCTTAAACCAGCTCACTCTTATATTGAAAGAGATGTAGTATCTTAAAAAGTCGTGAAAGTTACTGTTCAAAGATTCTAAAAATCTGGGGCCAGTTAAATTGTTGTATATTATTATTATATTCTTTTTTTTGCATCGCGTCTTATTGTTATTAATAATAATATTTAGCACCGCGTCTTACTACCCGTTCGGGTTATACGCTTTAAGTACTAATTACTCTAATGGATTAGGAATTGGGAAGGTTTAATTAAAGGAAGTGAACCTGCATTTGCATGGAGGGAGAGTGTTAAACCATTTATGAACCCCCAGTTCACCCAACCGAGATTCAAACCTCGATCTCCCCGTCCTCAGCGGTCGAGCTCAACACAAGCGCCTTATTGTTATTATTATTATTATTATTATTATTAGCCGTTCGGGTTATACGGTTATGTACAGTACTCTAATGGTTTTAGGGATTAGGACGTTTATATTTAGAAGAAGTGTAAACCCATTTGCGTGGAGGGAGAGTGAAAAAAAATTTGGCTAAAAAAACCTCAGTATACCCAACCGAGATTCATACCTCGTCATCGGAAGTCTAAATTAACCCGAGAGTAGCGAGTTAGACCATACGGTCATCGAAGAGGGTGCTGTCAATTATTCTTAACCACATATAGTACTTATAGCCATGTTGTAAATATTGGTTAACAAATCGCTCGATAATTCTCATGTGAACAAACTTGACTATTATATTGTTTGAGGATACCTTGTCTGGTCAATGTGGCTTCATTTTTTGTGGAAATTATGTTTGTGTATTAGTTTGGTTTGCTAAACAAGTTGCAAAATGCTCTCCTATGTGGCAGATCTTCCGGAAATAAATGTTGGACGCGTCGAAGATAATATGGATGATATCAATCGACTGAGAGTGTCTTCCCCATAAATGTGCGCGCAATTCTTAACTCAGAACCAGATCTCCGGGTACTTGTTGACGGGATTTAGTCAAAATTGTGTGATGTAGTGGTCGTTGTTATTTCCTTCTAGAGCGGCGCAAAAACTCCATCAAGTCGGGGCACCGTATTAAATGACCCAGTTCCTCTCCACCGTTGAGATGTTAAAGTCACGCATTGACTTGTGCGTCAATATTCCCTTCGTAGAGCGCGTGGCGTATTCACGGCGAGCAGCGTTAGTATTTCCGTCGCAAAACCCGCACACACATATCATATAAACTCAGTGTTGGTTGCGCTCGTAGATGTTAGCACCCATGTGTGTTCGTGCTCTGGGTAAAATAACCGTGTGTGTTTGCACCCACTTTATATTTAAATCCTTCTTATTGTTCTAAGGAAGGTAAATGTTTGTATTTACAAAATTATTTTAGGTTATTTCCTTTCAAAAATAGATTTAATTTTTTGTTTTATCTCCAACCCCCAAACCCCACCTCCCGGCAGAATAGAGATATAAGGTAAATGACTAACCTAACCTAACCTAGCCTAACAACATTCCTTCATGCTAGAAGTTTTGAAACAAGACCGATCAAAAATTAAATGTCCCATACGTCCTCTTAATGACGTCCATTTGCTAGTATCAAGGCTTTGACTCACCGATGGGTGAGAACACGGTTTATTTTAGGTGAGCGGTAACGCCTGCAATTTTTCAAAAGGTGCTACCAACACGCCACCATCATATCGACATATTCACTAAACGAGTACGTATGAGGTATGATTGTTAGATTAAGGTATTTTAACTTTGGTTACAAATGAACTGTGTTGTTTACGGTGCAAACACGAGCCTTTTAATGATCTTCGATTTTCGAAATAAAGATATCTGACTGTGAATAAATCCTAATGTAATAGAAAAGGGTTATTATTAAAATGTCAACCTAAAGTGAATTTAATGGTGCACAAATTTCAAAGAATTTTTTTAACCTTGTACTATATCGAGCTTTTGGCTAAAAATTAACATGGTATTTTGAAGAATTTTACATATTTGATTGGATGTTTATTTCCGGATTACTCCTAAAATAATCAAAAGATCAGAACTGGAAATTTAATTATTATTGTTGTCACCGCGTTTTACTACCCGTTCGAGTTATACACACTTCGACGCTAATGTGTAATGGTAGGGTGATGGTGATATGGAATGGAGGACCTACAGTTTAATGTGGAATCCGAACCACGGTGGAAGCCAGGAATTCCACACATTCACAAGTTGTGATTAATACACGTCTTGTCAGAGGTGAAAGAAGGGTTTGGCAATCAGATAAATCTGTGCCGGGACCGAGGATTAAGCCCCAGACCCTCAACACAGAAGTCTGACACCTTACCCCTAGACCACCAGGTCATCGACTGAAAATTTAATGTTCCACAACTTTTATTACATGGTGTTTTTTTTAATAAACATAATATTTTAGTGCTAAATCATTTTTTATCCAGGGAAATGTATTTTGATTGAGTTTTTTGCCGTTCGCTCAAAAAGAAAGCGAAAACTGTCTAATCTCCAAAGAACATTTTCAGTTTGTGTTTTTTCAATTCCCTACTACCTCCTCAAATTTGCCTGCTTACAATGGGAACACCCCATATGATTGAAAGAGTTTGAGTCAAAAATAAGGGGAAAAAAGTCAAAATTAGTGATAAATATTGATGGCTATGATGATGTGTATTGTTGCCAGACTGTTTAGTAACTGACTTGATTAAAATATTTTTATTTAATTCCAATAAATTTCAAATTTCATTAAATTTTAACATATTAGGGTTAAAATTGAGGACTAAATCAGCCAGGGTCATAAGTTGTTTTTCTGTGACAGTTCCCGGAAATTTGGGACGAATTGTCACCTTATTTAACTTGACACGAGCAAAAAAAAATCACAATTTATGATTCGTCAATCGGGACTTCAGTTGAGCTTAGTACTGATTTTAGCCTATTTTTATATCTATATCTGCAGTCTTCAATTCTCCTGGGATCGTTTATTTATATTAAAATTGTCAATATTAAAAAATCGTAAACTTAAACTGTAGTAAACTTCAAACTTCATCTAATCGGCTCTGCATGGAACAAACCTATCAACGTATTTGTTACTTATTAGGCTTATTTTACTAACCTCGTTTTATTGACCATCCGGATTATCCATTTATTCACACAAATTGGGTAGAAAGGTAAGGAAGTTATATAATTAATATAAAGTGTACTCACATTTTTGGGGAAGGAGATTCAGAAACCATTTCTAAAAAAACACCCTCAGTACACCTGGTCACGATATGAATCCTGACCTTCCCTTAGTTGACAAACCAGACTAAATGAGCGTGACTTTTTTCTCACCTGCACACCAAGGTGTTTAATGCTTATTTAAACATGTGAAGTATCCAACTTTGACAACAAGTCATCAAATTCAATTTACATGTGTTTGAAATTACAGCCACAGAGAAATTTATGGATGTATGGATACATGAATGTAGATCTAGTAGGTTTTTAATATTCTCTAAAGTGATTCCTATATTTCTCCCTTAATACGAACCACCCTAGACATAAACAAAGCTCACTCAAGTTCCGTGGGCAATTTTAGAATGTTTCTCTTGTTTTTAATATGAGCACACATCCTAAATTAATTTCAAAATGTCACTCAACTATTTTAATTCAATTCTTAGCCAAGAAGTTCGGTCAGTCCAAACCACTAAACTTTTTCTTATCGAAACAGCGGTGGTATTTTTTGCATATTTTTACACCTGTAGTAAAACCTGCCACAGTACAGGAGTTAGGAGAAACTTATACAGCTAAGAAACCGGCTAGAAACGAGGGAAGGAAAAAGCCAATGAAAGAAAAATAACTCAACCGTATACGTACAGTGATAATTACGAAAAATGGCTGGTTTTAATCTAGACTCAAATACTGTATTGAGTGATGTGAATCAAAATCTAGTATATGCGTCTATCATTATAATCTAGCAAAAGCATTCGATACTAGTAAAAGGTTTAACTTTTAGTAAATGCAAGAACTGGGGTTAATAAACTTTTGCTAATGCTAGGGAGTAAAAACTGTAAAAATACTAGAAATTGCTTGGTAGATGCTGACGTCCTTCCGAACCAAACAGTGAGTGTTGTGATTACTAAGTGAGTCGAAGTTAAAATAAGGTGTTTTGTTTGTCGAATATAAACATGTCTTCGTCATCATCTGACAGGGAAATTTCGTAAACTAATACTAATGATGCTTCGTTAAGTGCAAATCTCCCGTTAGTAGAACTATTGAGTAAATTTACAGTAGGTTCTGCTGATAAATAAATCTTAGATTCCAAAAATCAAACATGACAAAGAAAAGGCTTTAGTGGCGTTTGTTCAACTGTATTGTAAAACATTTGGAGAAGAAATTACAATCAAACAGCTCCAGAAAAAAAATATTAGAGGAAATTTGAAAAAGAAAACGGACGTTATTATTATTATTAACATCGCGTCTTACTAACCATTCGAGTTATACGCACTTTCAGTAATATGTAATGGTAGGGTGATTGTTAGATGAGATGGAGGACCTACAGTTTAACGTGGAATCCGAACCACGGTGAAGGCCTAGCATTCCATACATTCACAAGTTTTAATTAATACACGTCTTGTCAGCGGTGAAAACGGACGTTAATGAAACCTGCAATAAAAAAAAAAGTTACTTTGAAGGAATTGGAGAGAAAACTTCTTCTCTTGGATTCCGAGAAAAATCCTACCTTTATTAAAATTCCTGGAGCCATGAACGTTGGAACATCTACTGGTGTGGTTGTTAGTGACGGTACGCACAATAAGGAAGTCACAAATGATGTGTCTGCGTCTGTTTCCGTGGTAGGAACAGTTAAACGGGAAAAGGCACAACTTCAGCTTTTTGATACCGAAAAAACCATAAACTTAGATAACGCTGATTTACAACGATTGGTTTTATTGGAGCAATTACAGTTAATAAGAGTGCATAGGAAAAAGAAATAATTCATAACTAAACGACTTTAAATGGAAACCAAAACAGGACAGCAGATTACTGAAGACGTAGGGTTAACCTACACAAGTCTGTAATAGTTGGTTTATTGATTAATCGGTTTCTTCAAAAACAGCTTAAATCGTGATTGAGAAACTTGTTTAGTTTACATTTTATCACACATAAAATGATATGCAGGCTTAATATTTTCACTTTACATAAGTTGGTTAATTTTGTAAAACACAAAACATTTGAGTTTAATCACACAAAATACCTCAATTACTGCAATGTATTTATCTTCAAAAAGTATAAATTATGTTTTTTATTTCGTTTCTTCTTGTTTGGCCCAACCGTCTTCTTTGAGCCTCGTGTACATCTGATTCATCTGGATTCCCACTATTCTCATCGTACTCATCGTTTTGATCATCCCAAGGTGAGTCATCATGTAAATATTTTGTGATATTGTGTAAAATAACACATGCAATTATTATTGATGGGACTTTATTTAAGGACACTAGATTATTTAGAATCTTTTTTTCAGCTGCCCAAAATACCTTTCAATAATTACTCTATCTTTAGCGTGAAGTTTGTTATACAATTTCTCTTGGGTCGTTTGAGGGTCCTGAAAGGGTTTAAGTAACCAAGGTGATATACCATAACTAACATCACCTAGAATAATTGCATCAACAGGAATTTAATTCATTATTTTGTATATTTCAGAATTTTTCAAAATCCTACTGTCATGAACAAATCCAGGCCACTGTGCGTCAATGCTTTTAAATACTTCCTTAGAACTACAAGTTGATTGAACATAGATGCTGCAAAAGCCTTTTCTGTTTATATAATCATCCCTATAAAGCGAGGATTTCAATATGGGGACATGGGTGCAATAAATGGCCCCAATTGCACACAGAAAGTTATAGCGTTCTTCCCACTATTTTAGATTCTTCAAGTTTCCTTCCAGTAGGAAACTTAATCCATTCTTAGGATTTCTCAACAATCTTTTGCAAAACAAAGGGTATAGTTTTAGTGACAGTGGACCTATATATTCCCATATCATCAGCAATACCACTGTGGAAACCGGAGTCACCAAAAAGCGTAAAAATATCCTCATTTTTTGCTTGCTTGTCAAATCCTTACCGATTGTCTCAGTTTTGTAACCTATGAAATAATCCGCCAACCATTCGACAGTATCTTCTTGAAATCGATACAACTCCTTGAATCTTTCTTCTGCACACACTATTCGTTTGTAGTGATCCTCTTCCTGAATATTTTTTTGAAAACTAGATGCCTTTATAAGCTATTTGAAATTTTACCCAAGGCCATCCTTCAGCTTCATATTCTAGTTTATGAGTGGAGTGAAATTAATTTAGAGAAATGTATTTAAGGGGTGGAGGGAGGGAGGAAGGAACAAATTTCCAGGGAGAGGGGGGATGCACCTCTGCCCCTTTTATTCCACTTCCAATGTAAGCCCTTTGCAGTTTTCAACCTTCTGCCATGGACAGTTTAACAGTGTTTTGGACACGTTTTTCTTCATTGTTTGTTTTTGTTAAATATATCTACAAAGGAATACTTGTACACACGTGTCCAATTTCACACCCAGTCTATATTTATAGTCTTAAAAGTAAGCCAATAGTTTCTTTGAAAGCCTGGGCTAAAAAAACACAGCTAAAAATACCCCGAAACCTGCGCTTCCAAGACAGGTCTTTTAAGTTAAACCGGGCTTTTTTTTTTACTTTCGTTTTGAAACCAAGCTCATCATTAAGGCCTTAATCCAGACCTTGTTTTTTTTCTAACCCCTGTGCTTCGGATTTACGGCGATTTTTTTTCGTCGAGAAGAAGAGTAGGAGGGAAGCGTGAAGGGGTAGGAGGAGCTTTCTGGTTAACAAGAAACCAGTGTGGCGCTTGTAAAGATCTAGTGGCTCACGAGATGGATGGCTCGAAGGCGTTGATAGATGGACGGCCATCAGTCCGGCACTGCCTACTTCAAGTACCCACCGTACAAATGTTGCGGCGCCTCGCGTCGGGACGCTTCCCAAGGCATCTCCAAGTGATGGAGCATCCCGATTGTTTGGAGGGAATAGGGGAAGGGAGGCCCTTCTTTACGCATCTCGTGATGGCCGACCGTAGCATATGAAGGGACAAGTCCTTTCAACTTTCAGATACATTTTAAGTGAGGATTTTTTCACACCACATCCGGGCTATCTGCATGTTCATACGAAAGTTTTAGGGACGCCAAAGTTACATTTTTATAAAACGTACCCACATTTACGTGTAGGAAAAGTGAGGAACTCTTTAGAAAAAACAGATCAATACATTCTTATAAAATTCTAACCATGACCTCCCTTTAAAAAGCAAATCATTCTAGAATGTACTAAACGACACTGGTATGGCATCTGTTCAGGTTGTCGCATAGTTAATATGTTCTTTAACATGCATCAGTGGCCGCATAGTCTAAGGCGTAACTCTTGCAATATACTAGGCTTCCGGTGACATGGAGATTAAGGGTCCAGCCGGAGTCGGATGTACTAAGGTTTTTTTAAATTGCTTTTTTATTCTCCCTTCACGCAAATGCGGATACACTTCCACTAATTTCACTTCCTTTAAATTCCACCTTCCTAATCCCTAACTCATTAGCCTAATTAGTACAAATACGTATAACCTGAACAGTTAGTAAGATGCGGTATTGAAAATTATATATATATATATAGGTAATTGAACCAAATGAAGTTCTTAAAAAAAACTGCAGCAGTGGATACGCAGGCTAAACGTCAAGTTCTACTACCCTGGTTTTATGGTGTGGAAGTTGAGCTTTGAATCCCAGCCGAGTCTACTAGGGTGTGTTTTTCCAAAGCTACTATAACTTTCCCTCCGCGCATTTGTGGATATATTTCCCAAACTCACCCTTCCTCATCCTTATCCAGTTATAAGAATTAAAATGCAAAAAAAAAACCACATGATCACTATTAGTAATACGTGATGAGAGTAAAGAAAGAGTGAAAAAAAAGGAATATTTTTCACCGTCCAATGGGATCCGTAGTGCGTTAAAACAAAATAAAACCAATCCACCACGAAACCTCAATTCATTGAACTTTTAAAACAGACTTCACAAAACGTTCTGGTAGATAGAGGGAGAGAGATAAAATTAGTGGTAGTGGAATAAGGTGAATGGAGGAGAGGGAATTCGTTCAAAAGACTGAAAGTAAAATTTGATCTGCAGGTTCCCGAACTAAATATTCTCCCATGTTCCCGATGGGAGTGTGTCGTGTATAGACCGGAACGGGAGGGAAGACAGACTTCAGTCGGCAATTGGAAAGGGCGGGGTTGAGTTTCACGGTTGAGCGAGTATTCCGGGGAATAGGGCAAGCAAGGCGGGCGGGTGTTTTCTTAACTCGGCCGTTGAGGCGTGAGAGCGGATGGGGGAAACGGGCCGTGCTGGGAACAATTCGTATAAAAANAACAAATTTACGGTTTCATAAAATCATTGAGAAACTTGAAATAATAGAGAGGACACATTATATTTATATTCGATTCGATAACAAACGTGTCTAGCCTTCTATGTATTTCAACATCCGCATCGGTAGGCACGTGGACAAAGACGTCAGTTTCTCGTCTTGTCTAGTTTTCCGACGACAGGGAAGTTGGTGAGCCGTAATATAAAACCATGTATATCTCCTTGCCGCACTTAGCGCTTAACTACCCAATTGTATTTATATGGAATAGATAAGAGATAACTATTAATAATAGTAATAATATTTAGCACCGCGTCTTACTATCCGTTCGGGTTATACGCTTTAAGTACTAATTACTCTAATGGATTAGGAATTGGGAAGAGTTGAATTAGAGGAAGTGAACCCGCATTTGCGTGGAGGGAGAGTGGAAAGCCATTTAGGAACCCCCCAGTTCCCCCGACCGAGATTTGAACCTCGATCTCCCCGTCCTCAGCAGTCGAGCTCAACATGACAAGCGCGTTAGCCAACTACGCCACCGAAGCGTGTCTATTATTATTAACACTGCGTCTTACTAACCGTTCGGTTTGTACTACTTACGTTAATGTGTAATGGTATGGTGATTGTGAAGTGAAATGGAGGACCTACAGTTTAACGTGGAATCTGAACCACGGTGGAGGCTTGGCATTCCACACATTCACAAGTTGTGATTAATACACGTATTGTTAGAGGGGAAGGAAGGGTTTGGTAATCAGATAAATCTGCGCCGGGACCAAGGATTGAACCCCGGACCCCCAACACAGAAGTCTGACACCTTACCCCTAGACCACCAGGTCACTAAGAGATAGCTAGCCTATATAAAGGAGCTAGGTATGTTTTATCTTTACGGCTCTTAGAATCTCGGCCAGGCTAACAGAAGGTTCCCCTAAAATGGTTTTCCAATCTCTCCCCTTTCATGAAAATTTTGAGTACACCTCCTCCAAAACTATCCTTTTTTTTAGCACCACGTTTTACTACCTGTTCAGGTTATACATACATGTACTAATTACGCTAGTGAGTTAGAGATGAGAAAATTTTAATTTTTTAGAAAGTATACCCCTATTTGCGTGGAGGGTGAGTGGACAACCATTTAGTAAGAACCATCCTCGGTACACCCGACGAGAATTTAACCCCATTCTACCTGTCTTGGGTATAAAACTCTACCTCCTAACCCATTTTCTGTAAACATGCGGATAGCCAGGACAGGTAGTAAGACGCGGATATCGGGAAGAGGAGGGGAAGTAACATTTTCTTCCTAAGAATATCTTTTCCCTTTAGGTTAGGCTAGATGTTTTTACAATTTGAAGTAGTACTACCAAATGGGGCATGACTGGAGAATAATACCTGTAATTTATCCCCCATACTCAATACCTACCTATAATACATAGTAATCTACGTTAGTTGATGAATGTATGTACACTATCGTGACAGGGCTTCCACCCGAAATCGTATAATAGTGGTTGAGGTATCTAACAAAAAAGTTCTTGAAATATTGTTCTGCACTAAAATCACAAAACGTCTCTGGGCTTTATACAAACCTTGCTACTGTGACAAGAAAAAGTTGACTCAAGGCGATGTTTCACCTGGGTATGACTACTAGTATGATTTAACTAACAAAAAGGGGAGCATTTAGTTTTTAACGTAAACAGGTGTCAACGCTTATCAGGTCTGCCAATTACTAAAACGTGACAATTTCAGAGTTTACCTCTTTGTATCATAAATACATAGGTATTTCAAGGCGCACAGGACTCCTTGTTACAAAAGTTACAGCTATATTCCATTCACGATAGGTTTTTACCTGAATGGCAGTTCGAAAATCATATGTTTAGGTTTTGGGTTGCCAACACTTGTAAAAGATCACAGTGTTGTTATAAATATAAAGATCTTTAATTATCTGTAATATATTACATTTAAAATAATTTAAACTTAAGTTTTCTCATACTATTTCATTTTTTTAATAATTTCTTTTTGTCCAACTCGAAACAATATTGTAATCATAATTAAAAGTACTTATTTTTTGTTTTGGAACGTTACTGATTTTGTGTATTATAGTGCATACATCAATACCTTTTAATACAGGCAATCGTATTTACTTGAAAAAGAGAAAATTGTTGTCATTTTTTTACATACAATGCATGATTTTATGATTATTTTATCGTAGTTTGAAATATTTAACTGAATAAAGTATTTTCATCAACTGCGTGTCTGCATCATTAAAAAAAACTTGTTTACTGTTATGTTCAATCATAATATGGTTTAAAATTCATCAGTCGCCATTTTGAGGCTATGTTCGTTAGAAGTTTTTGTGAACGTGATGTTAATATTTTTTTAAGGGGAATAAAACTATTGATAAACTTTGTGTCAGACCTAAAATAAATATATAAATAATATTGGCCTAAATTACTGTGGTTAACTATCACATTAATATATTACCATCTCTTTTCATTACAGTCATCCAAAGTGATAGATGTCAGCTGTTGGCGTAGTGATATATTAGGGATTACTTCTAGTAACATTTCGAGCTGTCATTCAGGTAAACTTAGCTCGTGAATGCCTTATAGTTTGGGCCACATTCACTGGCAAAGAGTATTATAGCAGATAATAAACCTGCTGGTAGATATAAATTCAGCCCCACCTATCTTTTTGCCTTAGTTTAGGCTAGGTAAGGTTAGATTAGCTTAGGATTTTGTTGTGTTTTACTAGCTATCACTTGCTTTTTTTTCACTCAATTTGAGAAAACATTTACAAGCGACCTAAATTGAGCCCCACAACATCCGCGGCCGAGTTAGTACATCAGTACGCCTTATTTACAATCCCCAAGAAGAAACTCGTGTCCCGAATATAATATGAGATTAACGATAACTTTTTAAAAGCAATTCTTAACACGTATTCGTGGACCAACTGTAATACGCCCGTATTTTAGATAGGTGTCAATACATGTTGTGCTGATTAAATACTGTGTTCTAAACACCTCTTTCTATCTCAAAATGTATTCTCCATTTATAATGGGTATTCCATACCTGATGCCCTTAAGCAATATGTATTATTTATGTTTTGAGTATCTTAGGTGTCATAATTGTGAACAATTAATTTAGCTTCTTTTCGAATGGCTGTAATCGTAGCGATAAAACGAAACTGGAATCTCGGGTGACCTCGGCTCTATTCGGGTTACCTCGTGAAGTTCACTGTCTAGCCGTGAGACGCAGTGACGTGTTTAACCAGCTCGTTGGTGCTATCCAGCGCACGTAGGCTTGCTAAGTTAAACGAGTTGTTCAACTAGAGGTTTTTCAAGTGAGTAATATCGTTCACCGCTGACTCGTTCTCAATATCTTCACTTCCTTTGTGAGCGTGAACTCTAGTTCTCACAGCTCCCGCTGCGAGCGAGTGAATCAATGTCGCTTTCTTTCGATAAACTCTAGTTCTCCAGAATGCCGCCGTGAGCGGGTGAATCATTGTCCTGTAGCTTCATATTTTTGAACGAAAGCTTATTCCTTTTGAATGTTTCCTTTTCTTATTGAATTGTAGTATTTATATTCAAAAGCCTTTTTTAACCTTTTATCCACTACTTCTATCTAGTTCACCTTCCTACACCCTCTCTCTTTCAGGTTTATCCTAATATTGTCCTCCCATCTGCATCAAGTTCTTCCCATTAGGTTTACCAGCCCCACTTCTAAATAATTCTTCCATTCACGCTGCAAATCCTTCCCACCGTAGTCTGCGAGATATGATTACCCTAACCATATATTGTGATGAGTACAGTGTATTTAACTCATCATTATGTAACCTCCTCCACTCCCCGTATCTTAATCTTTTTTTGACCAAATAACTTCCTAAATGCCTTGTTTTCGAAAACCTTACATTTCTTTTCGTCGTGTAAGGTGAGAGATCACGTTTCACAAACACGGAGAACAACCGGTAAAATAATTGTTTTGTTTAAGCTTAGTTTTACATTCCTTTACGGCAGGTGAGGGGTTGGAAAATTACTGACCTAGTAATAGCATGCATTTCCCGACTGATATTGTCCTAATTTACACTCTAATATCGCTATTGATAGTTTATTATTATTATTATTATTAGCACCGCGTCTTACTACCCGTTCGGGTTATACGCACTTACGCTAATGTGTAATGGTAGGGTGATTGTGAGATGAAATGAAGGACCTACAGTTTAACGTGGAATCCGAACCACGGTGGAGGCCTGGCATTCCCCACATTCACAAGATGTCTTGTCAGAGGTGAAGGAAGGGTTTGGTAATCAGATAAATCTTTGCCGGGACCTGGGATTGAACCCCGGCCGCCAGCATAGAAGTCTGACACCTTACCCCTAGACCACCAGGTCACCGACCTATTGATAGTTAAAATGGTTCCTAAATACCCTACGTGTCTACATCACATAATTATGTTAATTGGTGTTTATAATAATGATTGTATTTTTATTTTAAGCATAGCTGCAGTGTGTTAACGATAGTGAACAAAATATTTTATTTTTACAATCCACTGAGTTTGGTTGCTATGATGACTCACCCTTTATTTAATTCATTCTCCTAACCGCCTTGGCAAAGTGGTCGAGATGGAAGGGCCTGAGTCCAAACTGTATTCAGTCAAATCTATGGGGACGTAGCGTGTAAATGGCGGCATGATGAATCCACTTACAAAGCAAGATTACACTCAATATCGTTGCTGAGGGAACTGCAGGTCTTATGGAAGAAAAAACCTTTTTCTTCACTCTCTCTTTCTCTCAGTTAATTGTTGCCAAATCTCCTCGCTCTTAGTTATGTCGTAAGATGGTGTTCTAGGGTAATAAGGAGCTACTGGCAACCTAGATTGACCAGGGTTGCAAAACTTGTCTTGTATTTGAGGGGAGATTTATTACACTAAAACGAGAAAATGGCAAAGCTGTTTCTCAATAGTAACCATGAAATTCTCTCATAGGTGATATCCAGTGTAGTATCCCTCATGATAACACGTGACATCCCATCCTGAATTTTGACGGTTACATTACAGATTATCATAGTATTTTTTTAAAATAACAATGACGTCCTTTACGCCAATGTTGCAAACCCTAAGTCTGGCGGTGCGTACTCCAGTGGCAACCATCAATATTTATAGCCAATGAGTGCTCAGGCCATAGCAAATGGCTAATTGCTAGGTTCGGCTGCGATACCATGGAGGTATGACATATATAGGTGGGATCCCCATTCATTTTTAACCGGGACGTACCCACGTTGGGGAATAGTGGGTGTTAGGGGGGTATGCCCATTGTTAGGGATATTACCCTCTACTGGCCACACAAGACGTTAATGTGCCCTCTAATACATTGCTATAGCTGCATAGTAAACAATTATTGAATTTCTATCTCACTCGCTCTCCCGTTTTATTTGCAAATACACATAATTTTTTTAGTGGTATTTGTGTAAACGTTCGGGGAGGAAAAAAAGGAATAAGGGGTTGGTAGCTGTATACAAAGTGAAAGTTGTTTTGGTAGAAAATAGGGGGAAAATACTATTAATATTAATGTTCAGTTATTTAGGGTTAATTTGCCTATATAATAATTCTTTGGGAAAGTATTTGTTGCAGTTAAAGTAACGAATCGAGATTAACTGTAGATAAATCATGATTAGGTAGGAGTTTCCTTAAACCAAATGCAATAACGCACCAAACATGTTTTCCTCAAATATTATTGTTATTATTAGTGGCACAATAATGAAATTAAAGCTTTTATGACCAGAGATAGCAACAATCTGAGTTCAGAATCATTCGTCATTCTCATGTTTTTGAAACACAAGAAGTTTAAAAATTTAAAGGTACAAGGGAAAAAAAGGGGGGGGAAGTTATATTAAATACATTTTCAAAGAAAACTACTCTCATATCTCAAATCCCATAGAGAGTCCAAAAAATATTTTTTTATTACTGTAAATATGACAGTAACATGTTTTTAACCATAATCGAAAGTGTATTATAAGGACCTCATGGTTATCTAACAGGAAAAAAACTAAAATAGGAGTTTTCCCTCTTTTCACTTCAAATATATTATAATCAGAAATCAAATTAGTATATTTTTATTTTTTTCAGTGAGGTTCTACACCTTGTTTTCGGCCATGTCTGAGGTCCTACCTTCTATAATATTTGTTTACTGGCATTGCTAGGTGCAGTTTTAAATTGAGGTATTTAAACACACAGCTGAAGTTATATAATTAAGTGACTCACAAACTAATATAACCCACTGCAGGACACCTAATAATTCACAGCCAACCCTAGAACTTAAATATTTACTAATTTTAGCCCATATATAAATAGTATGTATTCTAGGATTTTGTTAAGTAGATATCATACTTTAAAAAAATATAAACTGTTTTGGTGCCCAACATTGATTAGATTTTAGCATAGTGTTGGTGTAATTTTATTCGTAGGCTTATTTATAATATCTATCAAAAGTGGCAGCTGCAGATCACATGGCTTGATATAAGAATACGTGGAAGCAGATCTATTAACTTTTCCAAATGTTAAGGTTACTTTACATGAGGGAACTTTTCTAATTTTCATCATTTCTCTGTAACTACTTGAGACATATAATAAGCTTATCCCTGTAAAGTTGTAGCACTATTAAAGATAAGAATATTTTATTTGAAATATATTTTTGTAAAACGAATAATTGATTAGCTATTGGCAAATATACATACTTTTTAATTAAGGTCTTTGAAAATGAGTTTTATTCTTATGCTCTTTGGTGGACACAAATGTTTCGGTTTGCTCAATTTTTCTATAACAGTGTTCCTAATTCCTAATTCCATAGAGTAAGTAACAGTGTTTATTATTTCATTTATGATCCTTGGTATAGTGTTTTTACAACAAAGCATAGAAGAACTATTATTTCGTTTCACAAATCTTAAGAGTTCTTAATAAATATCTATTTTAAGATAAAAGCGGGAGAAATTCTGTGCTGTGTACCGTGCCATTTATTATATTCTATATTTGGCTGTTAGCCTGGTGATCATATTGGGTAATTAATTAATTGAAATTTTCGTTGTGTTGATTTGATTTAATATTATGTATACTATTGTATCACTTTTAACCATGATCCTACTATATAACACAATAACAGAATCTTAATAAATTAGACACCGACCAACTACAATTTGACGAACGTGCCGTGCCATACATCTTAAAATAGAGTTATATTTTTTTATCTGTATGTGACTAAATTTTAAACAATCGGACCTGGTCTACTCGGCCCAACCCTACTTAATATCGCGGTCTTTACCTCCTTATATGTCTTCACCTTGTTTTTGAATTAGCACCAATTGAAACATGACAAAGTCAAACTGTGAAGAAGCCTGTTGAAGCTATTTTGCTTCTTCCTCCTGTCTGTTATGTTGGCGACTCTGTTTCATCAACCTGATGATACCTCCCCACCGGCCTCTCAATATATATACCCCTGCGTCTTACTACCCGTTCGGGTTACACGCGTATGTACTAATTACGCTAGTGGTTTTAGGTATTAAGTAGGTTATATTTAGAATAAGTGTAACCAAATTTGCATGGAGAGAGAGAAAGAGAGTGAAAAACCATTTTAGAAAAAACCACCCTCAGTACACCCGACCTAGATTCGAACCTCGATCTCCCCGTCATCGGTGGTCTAGTCTACTGCGAGAGTAGCGCCTTTGACCATGCGGCCATCAAAGCAGGTAAAAGAGATTTTTTTTATCACCGCATCTTATTAGAGAAATGATTATAATCTTTAAAATGTTCTACCTCAATATTATAAAGGATCTTCACGTTTATGTGCCCCAGAACTCAAAAAAGTAGGTTTTAATGTTATGTCCCCTCTCCCCATGTCAATTTGTCTGTACCTATGACTAAAGCCTATAAAAAAATAGTTTTATTTCACGTTTGATATTTGTATATTATATGATCATACCTCAAGGCCAAATTGTGATTTTAATTTGATCTCAAAAATTAAGTAGCCTATAGCTTATTACTGTCTTTATTTTTAAATTATTTGAAATTGTTACAAAATGGCTTCAATGATATTGTTTAGATTTGTTCATCAGAGGAAGTGTCTTACATAATAAATAATATTGAATGTTGGCTTTTCAAATAAAACTTCATCTGTGAGTAATTAGCTAAGATTTACCAAGTTGAAAATGTATATATGAGAAACAGAGACAGTTTACGTAAGATTATAGTATCATTTATTTTCTGAAGTCAACATCAGTGGTCTTTGGGTAAAGTGCTCGCCTAAAGGACCCGATGTTCAAACCAAGCCGGGATTGATGGCGATAAAAATCCGTAGCCCAACTTCCTTTGTAGTGGAAGTAAAGCCGTCGATCCCGTGTCGATTGTGGAATGTTAGAGAACCTTGGAAGGTATGTGAAAATATATTTCTAAACAAAATTGGTAAGCCCTTTCGCTCTCGCTCATAGAAGCTCTTGTGTGCTGATACAATCAGTCGGTTTAGAAAGTGCACGTGAAATATCACAAATAATATATATATACTCTGAATCAGAGGTACAATAAGGAAATTCTCATCGAAATATCTTATCACTTATTACTGTCTCTCAACCCCTAAGAAAGAGCAAGTATTGTATTCATAAAATAATGAATTCGAGATTCTGATATATGTCGACGTTTCATCACCCCCTGAACCTGAAAAAATGGTTCTTGCATTGCCGTCTGTCTGTATCTTGGCCAAGAACCGAAACCATTTTAACGATTGGATTGAAACTTGGTATATATGGTTTTCATAGGATTCCCTAAAGATACTGTCTTTTTAGGATTATATATTCAACCATAAAATTAAGCGTAGTTTACTCAAAGGTTGGAAGATAAAATATTAATTTTATCAAATTTGACTCTAATTATTTCGGTTAAAATATTTATATAGGCACGGTTAAACATTACAAATTAAATGGTGCATTTTATTTTCCCGGGAAAATAGCTTGCGAGGTTGATTTAAAAGAGAGAACCACTCAAATGTGGATTGTATCTCAAACTCTTTGAGATAAGAAATATCTTATCGTTGCAAAGTTGTAGAACTATCAAAATTACAAAACTTTTACTTGAAATATATTTCCATAAAACCAATAGTTTCCAAGCTAAAAGCAAATATTTATTTAAAATGAAGGTCTGGAAAATAAATAGTGGATTGTTAAGCTCTTTGGCGAACAGTTATATTCTTTTATTCTTAATACGTTTCTGTAACAGTGCGTATTACTTCATTTAAGCCCTTTGGTGGAATGTGATGCTCTTTTTTTCCATTGTGTTTCTGCAAACGTGTCAAATATTTCATTTCACATAAATAAATGTTTCCATTTAGAGATAAACTAGCTAGAAAATGTGCTGTATATGTTACCATTCATTTCTTAAGTATAAATCACGTAGTTTTATTTTACCCTCTTTCTTATTGATATTACAAAAGGTGATTGCAGGTGAAAGGTGAAAGAGAGTATAAGCTTAGACAGAACACAAATTGTATACAAATATATTTTTACATATACTGGTTCCAGCCAATGTATGGCATGGCTCAGTTTTTTATTCAAGTCATATATTTTCCACTACCGGCTTGCTAGGCCTGTCATAGCTTAATATGCCTTATCATCTATCTTAATACTAGGACAGACACAACATCCAGTCCCCGACCATTAATTCATCACTGCTAAAGAGTAAATCCACATTTGACCAATGATAAACTTTTCGGGCACACCGGAAATCGAACCTGGGACCCCTATCTCAGTAGAAAGACACGCTACTGACTGAGCTAAGGTGTCTGATTATATATACAAATTATATTTATATACCACCTCCCCCCACCCTTCTTCGACGTAGTTTGTGGCGCTTAACACCCTTTATGAACGCGAGACTTCTAGTTTGTACTTTTACCCCAGTCAAGTTTTACAAAACAATCACCCCAATAGGCAATTATTTCATGCCCTGCGAACCAACCAATGGACGGGGGAAAAACAGGATAAGAGGGGAGTGGAAGGTGAGAGAGAGAGATATATATTCATTTACTTTGAACCAACGAACGAATAACCAAACAACAAAAAATGTAATTTTAAAACAATTTGAAACGTTAATAAACTTGTTTTTGTTGACAAATGTGTATTCCGGTGCACAATCAAAGACAGACAGACAGGCAGACATACCCCACGTTGTTTTAAACCGGTGTACATACTGTACCTCGCCGGAAACTATCGTCAACATGCGTTGGACCCTTGTTATGATATTATACAATTGATAGAGGGATTGATTCTTTGTATCCTTTCAACCTAGAAGGGGGGGGGGGAAGGGATTAATAAAACACACATTCCATCATTATTTGTAATTTTCATAAACTTTATAGTACATCATCCATACAACATACAAAACTTGTTGACATGTAGTAAGCCTATCAAGCTTGCGTTTGTTTTTTTAATCATGTAGCTCGCATCGGTAGGCATACTGATCCAATATCAGGCTCATCTAGTCTAGTTTAATGGTGATGGGGAGGTTTGGGTTTGAATGGGGGCTATAGATGGTGTTTTTTCCTAAATGTTTCTCACTCCACGCAAATGTAGATACATTTTATCCTACTACATCTTCATATTCTCTAACAATTTTAAATAAAATCCGTATAGCCCGGATGGGTAGTAGGATGGAGTGGGAAAATAAAAAGCTACCCTACTCCCCCCCAGCGGTGAGCATGTGGGAAAAGGCGTCAAGCTCGTATTGTTTGGTTTCCTGGGTGCCGAGTGTAAATAGTTTTATTTTTCTTAGTAGTTTCCAACTCTCTTTTCACGATAATTCTAATAAACTTTTTCAAAATGCTGCCCTCCTTATTCCTAGCCCCCCATCCCCCAGCTCAATGGCGCACCCAAGGTAGGGTAAGTGGGGGGGGGGGGGGGG
>CABEEJ010000216.1:193299-266638 GCA_901482245.1 Timema douglasi
ATCTGAGGGTGACCTGGTGGTCTAGGGGTAAGGTGTCAGACTTCTGTGCTGGCGGCCGGGGTTCAATCCTCGGTCCTGTTACAGATTTATCTGATTACCAAACCCTTCCTTCACCTCTGACAAGACATCTTGTGAATGTGGGGAATGCCAGGCCTCCACTGTAGTTCGGATTCTACGTTAAACTGTAGGTCCTCCATTTCATCTCACAATCACCCTACCATTACACATTAGCGTAAGTGCGTATAACCCGAATGGGTAGTAAGACGCGGTGCTAATAATAATAATAATAATAAATGGCATCTGTTAACTACTGATACATACTCCAATTAAATGCTTTATATCAATACACACTTATGATATTAACGTAAATTATTGTATACTGTGTTAGACTGCGAGAGCCAGTGCTAGTGCATTTCTGAGTCCCTGACTGCGTTGCTTGTGTGACGTTGATTGTGCAACTTGTGCGTGTGGTTGTGTGTCTGCGTCTAATCATACGCACAAACGGCTTATATATGACATACCCCTTGCCTCTTGCTCCCTTCGACAACAGTGTAAAAACTAACTAATAGAAAGGGTCCTGGTGACAGGTGTTGTGAAGGCTAGCTTCTTATTGGTATAGGGAATTGGCGTATTTTGCCAAATATTGCGGAGTTGTTCCTTTAACAGGAAAAATTGTATAAAAAATATTTTTTAATGGTGTAATCCTTTTCCCATTATTTCTTAAAAGCGCGTGTTTCTTCATGGATGAATTATAAAAGGATACTCTACATATGTTACTTTAAAAAAATTACCTTCATCCATTACTTTTTACATAATTTATAGTGATCCAAACCAATATCATTACAGTGTACGTACTATCATCTGCGTACTACCAATGTTGTTGCGCCTAACTTCAACTTTAATTTTGTAATGCAAGGTGACATTTTTAGACAATATTTTATTAAGTTTTCTGATGATTTATAACCAGAAATTCTGGGATATAAGTTTTTACTGAGTTTATACACACCTTGTATACATAGGCTCTTTCCCTTATACAGGTTGTTCAGAAATTCATAGCCCAAACAGGACATATAGTTTGCTTTAACCAAAATTAATACAAAATCATTATTCACTTACATCCGGAAAACTATGCTAATACCATTAAATTGGGCTCAAAGTTACGGCGTACGGCACCGGGAAAGCAAAGCTGTGCAAGCATGCGTGTACAACAGGTTGCATAGGGGCTAGGCGCGTGGCACTACACACCTCCACATCTTGGATCGCGTCAGCAGAAAATACCACAATTAATAGTAAATAATACGCCAGTCCATCTAAAAATGTGAATACGTTCTGAGGGTAATCATTAACGGTCCTACATCTCAGAAAATACTTTCCAATACATATGCAGTACCGTGCGCCTAACTCCAATGCAACTTGTTGTACGCACATTGCTTGACAGTTTTCTTTCCCGGCGCTGTACATTGAAACTTTGAACACATTTTAATGGGATTAGCATAGTTTTCTAATTGTAAGTATACAAGGATTATGTATTACTTTTAGTCCAAACAAGCAATATGTGTAATTTGAGCTAGGTGTTTCCGAACACTCAATGTGTGTGTGTGTGTGTGTGTGTGAAGTGTGAGTGGGGAGAGAGAGAGAGAAAGAGAGAGAGGTGAGTTTTTCTACCTATTGTATGTTCGCTTACAAAATATGGGACTACTTAATCATTTTGAATGATGAATTTTTCATATTATGAAAGCTGAGCAGTGACGTTAAAACCAATATAAGTGATGGTTTTTCAAAGATTCTTTCTTACACCACTTGAACAATGGTTTCCTTATGAATTAAATGTACTATTGAATAAAATATTAATTTGTTTAATATTTGTTTTACTTGATCACTAAAGAAAAATATCAACTTCAAAATTAATTATAAAAATACGGTATTCAAATTCAAAGAGAAATGATTATAGGTTAGTTTGGTTGGTTGTTTCGCAATCGCATCAGTAGATGAATAGGATTTCCTTGGCAAATAAAAACGACGCAGCAAATGTTCAATATCTTTACTTGATTTGGTCTTAAATTTACATGTATACAAATAAATATATTGCTTATTTCACTAGAAGTCGGTTGAAACTCCAGTATATCGAAGGAAATAATTATATAAATAAAATAGAATATGTTGGTGCGTAAACGCTGTAAACTCAAGACCAAGAAATATTACATTACTACTTGGGCGTACCTAAAAATGTGCACCTCAAGCGTAACTTTGATCTGTAATCAGAGACTATCCTCTTAGATCACTTGACCATAAACCGACCCCGTGGAGTAGTAATCAGGGAACCTGTCTACAATCCTAGGGGTTCCGGGTTTGATTCCCGGCTGACACCCTGGGTATTTTTCCCCTTAAGGGTAATAATCTCAATGGTCACCAGGGTTTGTTAAATTAGGTTTAAGTTAAATTAAGACTCACCCCGGCTCCACAACATCATAATAACCCTCATCACATCATCTCATTGTGGGTCTGGCGTGTAGACCTCCTATGGTGTACCATGGTCAACGTTATGCTCCATCAGGGAAGCTAATAATCTACACATAAGGCGACCGAACCGAGACGCTAGAATCCCTCTCAGACTACTACCATACTATTGAAAAAACTTGGCCATCAGCGTGATTAGCTTGGAAACTAATACATCTAGATAGATTAAATAATATAAACATAATTTTATGAAACGTGAGCGGCTGACCTTGAACGTGTATTTTTGCCCTTGAGAGTATGATGTCTTAGACCTCTTGAACACTAGATTGGGTATGTCATAAACCAATAAACATAGGAAGCTTCAATTTGGCATAGCACAATAATATAGTAAAATGCTATCAATGTTGACCACAAAAAAAAGTTTGAATTTTATGAAAGCTTACATTTCACCAGAGAATAGTAAAACGAAAAAAAAAACTGTCCAGAGCTTAAGTTTGGTGATGGTAGCCCCTCCTCCCCCTCTCCCGCCAACCATCTCTCCAACCCTCCGAGGGCACGAGGACGAGGTGCCACAAGATTGACCCAGATTCAAGGATATTCTCTAATCTTGGTAAAAGCCCCTGAAGATTGCGCTGAGTGCTTCTTCCGCTTGTAAATATTGACACAGTAAACACTTGTAACTGAGGGTCACTTATATCAGTCGTCTGTGAGTGGATCAGATGTGTTGGCCTGGGCAAGGACTCACAGAATCCTTCATAGTCCTTATATACGTGAGATGATTATTATTATTATTATTTATTTTTAAAGTTGTGTAGATTAAAGTAACCATTTTTTTTCCTTACATTTTCTATAACAGACATTCTAAAATTAATTTGTGGTAGCCGGAGAAATCGGTCACTATTTAAATTGTTCATAAAACACCTTATAGTCATGTTTAGGGATGGCAAAGATAGATGATTGATTTGTGATTGCCGTAGTTCGGTCTAGATTGTACGATGAGGACCGATTTTGAACGTTTTAATTTGATATAATTTTGGTGTTGCTTAACCGTCCGAAGAACGGGTAAACTGCTTGTATATTATAATCTCGTTTATATCAATAAAGGCTTTACTCTAGTTTATTATTTATTCAAAAACAATCACAAACCTTTAAAAAAAATACTTTTATTCATTGTTGTATGAAACTGAGCATTTCAAGTTAGCAAACATAAATATCAAACAAACAATAGCGTTCCAAAAAGCAATTAATAAATATTTGTACTGTCAATACCAATACCATGTCGAAGAATCACTAATTTAATGTAGGCTGTATATAACTCACAATGAGTATTCAATTAATATCTACTATACAACATAAATTAAATTAAAACAGTTACCGGTGAAATTAAAAGTACCGAGAGTGGGCTAGTAGGGGGAAATATAGATATATAAATTATTTTAAGGTGATTCAAATCACAGTTCACAAACCCAACAAAACTCAACATAGATTATAAGTCCCTATAAAAACATAATTCTCTACACATAGTTCCTACATAATTATTTTGGTATATCTACACATAATTCCTACTTGCTTAATTTGGTAGCTCTACGTATAGTTCTTAAATGCTTAATTTGGTAGATCTACACATAATTCTTAAATTCTTAATTTGGTAGAACTCACATAATTCCTAAATGCGTAATTTGGTAGATTCACACATAATTCCCAAATGATTAATTTGGTATATCTAAATATAATTCCTAAATATTTATATAGTTATCGCCACAGATTATTTCTATAAGGTTTCATTTTATAACGATACGCATCATTCCGACATGTTTATTATGCTAGTTCCATACATAATTCCTAAATGCGAAGGTATTCATTAAGTGTATCGCTGTACTGGATCTAACCTGGAGTAGCTTTAGTTTAACTGACGTGGAAACTTCTCTATAATAGACTTGCTCGTGCATTCTGAAACAATATGAGCCTACCACGCTGTTACCTCTGTACAGAAATAGAAAGTTGGTTTGGAGGTTTTCTTTTAATGCTAATGTCATTAATTTATCTTATTTCTATATGAAAACTTGAGACCTCCACACTATTTCATTTCCACTGTTATCCAAAATTATCTTTTACGTTCTCTCAGAAAGTTTAAAATGTTTTAAGAAAAGTAAGTACTTAGCTCAGTTGAATACTCGAGTAGTCTTTATGTTGAAAACTTTATGCTACTATGAAATATTTTCATACTACATCTCTCAGTACTCCTAAGTGTAATAAGACATGAATTACTTTCATTAAAACTTGTTCGTGTTACACGAAGATAATATCGTTGTGTCGAAATTTGTGGGGTGCTGACACCTTATTTAGGTTGGTAGAACATCTGTCTGCTGAAATAAGGGTCCCAGGATTGACTCCCAGCACGGCCAAAAAATTCATATTTTGTTAAGCTGATGACTCAATGGTAGGGGCACTCAATGCTGTTGTTTTTTCCACAGTCTTATTACTCATTTGTCCTATAATCATAAGTACTAACTGCGCTGGGATGAGTAAGGTTGAATTGAGAGGAAATGTACATCTATTTGCGTGGAGAAAGATTGAAAAGTCATTTTAATAAAAATCACCCTCAGTTCACCCGACTGGAATTCGAACCCCCAATATCACCAACATCGGCAGTCCAGTCTAATTCATAAGTGACGCCTTAAACCATTGGATCACCGAAGTGGATCAGTGGGTGTCGTCTCCATTATTTAGAGCCGTAATGATAAACCATATTTATAGCCTTGTTATACCCAACGCTTACCTGTCCTATTCAATTTAGATTAATGGTACAGGGGGGAAATGGGGAAAGTCCAATTTTTAATTGAGTTGGTGCTTCCATCTGTTAGACAATCATGAAACCTTTCGAATGGTCTAAGGCGTCACTCTAGTATTAGACTGACCTGTTGATGATTGAGAGATTGGGGTTTGAATCCTTGTCGGGTGTATTGAGGATGGTTTTCCACTTTACTTCCATTCAAATTTGGGCAGATATCTCTAATATGATTCCCTACTCATCCTTACCCTATTAGAATAATTATCATAGTGTACAACCTGAACAGGTAGTAAGACGTGGGAATTAATTTGATAGGTAGGATAAAACAGTAATAATTTGATTGCTTTCACATTTTATATTATTTAGTTCAGGGTGGTCCAAGCCACGGTCAGCGAAATATTTTCGCCTGGTCCACCAATCTCAACATGTTTTTAAATAAGTCATATAAAAAAGCGTAGCCCTCACTAAGTACATTAGTATAGTTATAAAAAATGTATTGTACTTATATAGGCTTACTGATATTGTTTTAATCACCTCGTTTTATTACCTGTTAATGTTATACATGTCACTACTCCCTGGTCCCGTAGGCCTACGTGTCAGGATGGGTTTGATGGGAAGGATAGGTAATGACAAATAATGGTGGGGCTCGTTTTAATCTTGTTTATTGAACTAGACTAATTAAGCTGCTGGTGTATAATGTGATGTAGGATCTAGAACTAATCGAAAGAGTTTGGGAAAAAGGTACTCGTTCTGTCAATGTCCCTGTTCAGCAGTCCGTGCCTTTAACTATATTTTTTGTACTATAACCCTAGCTGGTGTCGAACCACCGACCGTCCACTGCTACGCTGATATTATCTAGCTCTGACTTCCAAGATGGGCTGTGGCGTCCTCCACCGTACCGAACAAGGACTCAAGCTGTAGGATATTCTCCCCGAAATTTGGTTAAACTTTGTACAGTAGCCCCATGGCTTCTTTGGTGCTGACTGACAGATCACAGCTGACAGCTTTACAAAATTACCAGACAAAATTACGTATCCCTGTGCTGAGCCAGATGATCTGCAAAAAACATGTGTTTAGCAGCTGTCACTTCTGACAGTCAAAATTTAGGCATATACCTAAGTTTTGACTGTCATAAGTCAGCTGTGCGCTGTCAATCAGCACCAAAGAAGCCATGGGGCTACTGTAGCTGATTATGTAGAGCAGTGGCACGTCATGAAGTGTTGTATCCGTGTGAGGCATGCACAGCAGAGCATCTGTATGATTGGTCAAATAGGGCCCAAGTGGGCTAGAACATATACCAGGTACAGTTTTAATCTAACAAGGTCTGCTTCCCTTGCAACACTCCACGACACGCCACTGTAAAAATTATAGAACACTTTGGACCATCCCCACTATCCAATGACGTTCTTCTGTCCAGCCTCCCCCCCTCTCTCTCTCTCTAAAGGTCTAAAAAATCGCTGTTATATAGTAATAAAGGAGAGAGGGGTGTTTCCAATAAGTTACTAGTTTTGATATGCTACCAGGCAAAACAGACTATATTTAAAAACATTACCTAAAATAAATATGCGGCTGCTGACTCAGGAAAAATTACAGTGTGAGTTCTTATGCTTACGTCATTCTTGTATGCTCTAGATTACCTAAGGCTGCAAGCTATGACAGTATGTATATAATTATAATTACTCCAATGGGGTAAGGAAGGATAAGGAAGGAAGCATTTTAGAGTTCACCTACTCGTATCTGAGTGGAAGAAGAGTGGGAAAACATTTGGGAAAAACCACCCTTACGAGACCCAACCAGGATTCGAATCCCAATCTACCTGTCATCAGCAGGCCAGTCTAACAAAAGAATGACGCCTTAGACCATTCAACCACTAAAGCGTGCTATACTGTTATTAAATAGCCTATTCCAATAAAATGTGTTGGCTGTTTATTACCAGTATTATTATTATTATTATTATTATTATTATTTCACGTGCGGCCCGCTATATTTTCTATATAAAACGTGCGTTTGGAAAGAGATGAGCTCCACTTTCATATTTAATTTTATTAAAAATGAACATGAACCATATTTTTAAAAGTGACAAGTCCATAATAGCAATAAAATATTGTTTACGATATAACATAACATAATATAATATAGCACCATCTTAAATTAAATAGCATATTAAAAAGAACAAATTTTTCTTAGTGAGCTCTATTATTGTTTCATTTAAACTGAATAAATTTGTTTGTAGACCTATTTTCTTTTAGTTCTCTCCTATGAAAATATTTCAAGAGGTACTAATCCAAATATTAAAACCATGCCCAGTAATTTGTTAATGTTTCAACATAAATAAATGTATCAATAAAATATATTGTAAACTACATGTTGGTGCTGAAAAGGTCCGCCTAAACATATTCTTAGAAGGAACTGTCTTCTGCACGGCGTCGTGGAAGGAATGTTTGAGGAAAAGAGGAGCTTAAGAAGAAGGAGAATTCAAATATTAGATAGCTTGGAGGAAATAATAAGATACTGGGAGCTGAAGGAGGAGGCAGAGGACAGATTGTATTGGCGGTCTGAGCTCACTGACAAAAGGAATGGATCTGTCCTAAGAAAGAACACTTAATACTAATACTAATAATAATAATAATAATAATAATAATCACATTGACTCGTGAGTCAAGATAGGTTTGTTCATAATTAGTCAGTTAATTGACCGAATTATTAATAAGCCCATTGAATTGAAGTTATTTCCCAAATATACTCATTGTTAAATCAAGCTAAATGCCTTAAAATTCTACAAAAGAGTTAAATTATTTTTAAGTTAGAGTGTTTTATTCAGCAATACAAATGATTCCATTTTTTTTATTTTACTTTTACTCATCTGCGTATCCTTTATCGAGTGTGTATATATTATAACCATTAGAAAACGTATTTCCCTTCAGATCCAGCTATTTTGCCCATTTTCTTTCCCAAAGTAAAACCGTAGACTTCACGTTTCAAAACGCCCTCGATTCTCCCTTGCAAGAATGGGCCCAATGGGATGCTTAAACATCTTCTTTGTCGAACCATTTATGTGTACAAAGAGGGGAAACTTTCATTTTCTAAAGAACGGAAAAACGCGGATAGGAAGGTCTTAAAAAAAAAAAAAAGTAGAAGAAATGACTTCATCTACTTCTCCCGTTAGAAAAGGTTAAGATGAGCAGTTTTCAGATTCTCCTCCCCCCCCCCTCCGCCCCTAACCCCCTTTCTTTATCTGACATTTTCTGTGAAGGGAACAAACCTTTATTTTTTTATCTTTCTTTTGCCTTGAAGAATACTCAAAAGGCGTTGAATGTTCCAAGATTGATGTGCATGCCTGCTTTGATATCTCATTAACCTCAATATCTCGAAATGTCAATGGGTTTACCTCAAGCAAGTTGTGAGGCGTGCCTGCCTCCTCTTCCCCTCACAGTTTACCGGAATTTGTTGATTGTAAACTTTTAGAAGAAAACAATAATAACTCATTGTATTTAGCTAATATTTAGAAAGTAGCATATGAATAATGTTAAGGATAAGGCATAGTAGGTACGTTATGTAAATATTAGGCTGAGATGAAATAAACACCAGTCCAGTTAAGAATAATATTAAATAAGACATATTCAGTTGATTTGTAGCGGATGGAGTGTCTTTTATAGTAACCTTTCAGCTATTATATAAAAACTATCCCAACCACCTTTGTTTATGAAACACAAAACACAATCTTCGCAGCTTGGTCAAAACCTCTTTGTCGATAACATTCAATACGAAGACGTTATCATTTCCATCGCGAAAACTCTCCTACTGTTTTTTGGTTAATACATCTCAATTAATTGTATATCTTCGGATATTTTTGAATCCTGAAAGAAATTCAAAAACTAATAAAAAATATATATAGAATTAGATGAAAAATAATTAATTATGAATTATTCTTATTTAAGATATCTAGTATGTTGCTTACTAGTAGAGTAAATCTACATAATAAGGACAAACACAACTACCAAACTTCTTAGCATTAATGATTGTATCATTTAAAAGAATATTGTTAGTCTTTTAAATAAAATTTAAATAATATTTTTTTCCATGCAGTTTTAAGAGCCCCCCCTCCACCCCTTCCCTCATAACTCGCCCTCTACCACCATCACGGGATAACACCTAACTTGGGTAGAGGTTTCTGTATTCTACTAGAGAAAAACAGTAAAATCGAGAATAATGGAACCATTTATCATGTTTCAAAAAATTACAAAGAAATTAAAACTTACTATTTTAAAATGAAAAATGATTAGACTGGTACCAATTCCGATGTTGGCAAGGGATGAATTCAGAAAACTACCCTTATATTAAATTTATGCTTTGAGCGTAGTCGTGTATCTAATGTTCCAGTTAATTGTGTCTAAAATATTCTGGTTAATCGTCTATATATTATTACAGTTAATCGTGTATCTATTATTACCATTAATAGTGAATTTATTATTCCGGTTAATAGAGTCTATATTATTCCTTTTAATCATGTATTTAATATTTCGGAATATCTTATATCTAATATTCCTGATAATCATGTATCAATATTCAGGTGGGCTCTTAAGAATTAATTTGAATAAGCTCGTGCCCACCAAGTAAGACGTCAAGCTCATCTAGTGAGTGCCGGAGAGTTTGGGGTTTGAATCACGGCTGGTTATACTTAGTGGGGTTATTCTTGAGTGGTTTCCAGCTCTATCCATCTCTCCCGAAGAAAAAGCATATGCACTTTTTCTAAATTCTACCTTCCTCATCTGCGTAATTAAAGAATGATTGCCAATACAAGAAGTAAAATATGGTGAAAAACTTACTTTATAATAAATAATTATATCTTCATAAGAAAAAGATAGTATTATAATTTGGAATTCGGAGATAAAGGGAAATAAGTATTATAAATAAAGGCTGTGTATACTCATATCTAGTTGTATTTTAACAACACGTCTTACTGCCCGTTCGGGTTATACGCTTATGTACTGGTCATGAAAATTTGTTTTAGGGATTAGGAAAGTTATATTTATAGAAAGTATTGACGGGGAGGGAAAGTGTACAACAATTTTGGAAAAACCACCCTCGCGTTAGACTGGATTGCCAGTGATGATAAGATTCAGGTTTGAACCCCAATCAGATGTACTGAGGGATGCTTCCCACTCTTATATCGAAGCAAATGAGGATATATTTTATTTAAATTCAACCTTCCTTGTGCCTAACACAGCTTGATTAATATGTGTGTGTACAACCCGATCGGCTTGTAGATAAAAATGCTCATAAAGAAGTTACAACAATTTAATGTCACAAATTTTCTCATTTTTAAATAAAGTAATGTAACTAAGACATGTTAAAGTAAATTAATTATACATTATTATAACATTCTTCGTTGTTTTTTTATTAGTTTAAAATAGTGACAATTCTTTTGACTGACATTACTTTGCAACTTTTCTACGTTTTATGACACACTTTAGTAGCAATTTGAAAAGAAAAAAGTTTAAACTATTTTATAGTGATAACTTTTTTTTTGCACAAACAAAAGAAATTATAGGCCTCTTCACTCTTTTCTCCTCTAACTATTAAATTGAAGACTCAAAACTTCAACACAAAGTAATTTAATAACATTTAAAGGATATAAAAAAGTGTGTAATTAAAAAAGAACTAATTACTTTTAAGATTGTTTGTCTCTAACCTTGAGAGAATAATTTTTCATTTCACTTTATAGCCACCGTAAAGACCACCATAAGTTTAAATATTTACGATCTCATCTTCATCCCGATTTTGATTGGGAGAGCAGTTTAGAAATTGCAAAGTATTTCTTTGCGACCAACACTGATAACATTTTACCACATTATTTTTGTTATATTGAATGTATTGATAATATCTATCAAAAGTGACTGCTGCAGATAACATGACTTGCTGTATGAATATATTAAATTTGTTTTAGTAACTTAAATAAATACCATATACTGTTCTGTCTACCAAAGACCTAGAAATCTACTTTTTTCGCCAAGTTCTAGCACCATTTTGGATTATAGAAATACAAGTATTACTTTCATATAATAAGGATGAGGAAGGTAGATATTGAGAGGAAATGTATCAGAATTTGCTTGGAGATATAGTGGGAAGCTATTTAGGAAATACTGTACCCTCAATATTCAACCGGGATTTGATCCTAAACATCCCCGTCATTGACAATACAGTCAAAACCAGGAGTGACGCACTAGACCGTGAGAACTACTGACACAGGTTAATCTACTTATTAAATAGAAGGGCAAACGTATAAACAGATAATAATTATATCAATCATCAGTAACTAGAATCTAGATAAGTTCCTCTAGATCTGTCAATTACTTTATAAATTAGGGTGACCTGTCAGTCAAGGGGTAAGGTAGACTTCTGTTCTGTGGGTCCAAGGTTCAATCCTCGGTCCCGGCACAGATTTATTGGATTGCCAAACCCTTCCTTCACCTCTGACAAGAAGTGTATTAATCACAACTTGTGAACGTGGGGAATGCCTGGCCTCCACCGTGGCTCGGATCCCACGTTAAACTGTAGCTCCTCCATTTCATCTCACAATCACCCTACCATTACACATTAGCGTAAATGCGTATAGCCCGGACGGGTAATAAGACGCGGTGCTAATAATAATAATAGTAGTATTAATACTTTATCAATTAGTGACGGTGATGGAGAAGCTGGATATTAAGGTGAGTGAAAGGGAACGCAAGAAAAGGTAGGTGTTTTTTGCAGGGTTTTTTTTAAACTTTTTTTTTTAAATAAATCAAACATAAGAGTTGGTTTTCTTCGCATGGTGGTACCAACAATTATTGTTGAATATCTTCTTGCATGAGCATTGCTGCATTAGATGAGAAACTTTTTAAATGACGAAGAAAAGTTGTCATTAAATTCCAGGACACCAATTATTCAAGAACTGTTGATACCCCCATGACGTAATATACTTTTTGATATCACTTATTTTGTATTTGTAAAATATTTCACATAAATTTGATATCAGCAACATAATCTCCATTGTAGATAAAAAACATAAATGTAAGTTTTTTGTTGTATTTTTTGGCAAGGGCTCTTAATGAAGTATGGATTTTTAGTTATTGTTGTTTGGGGTGGTGTATATTGCGAGGGTATTTGCCGAGTATTTTTGCATTTCTAATGTTTTTGGGGAGATTTGTTACTAGACTATTTAAATACATTTATAAATTATTGTTTTTATATCTGTCCTACGTCTAAGTATTAGATCCGTTTTAGTTTGCGGTGTAATTTGCAAAATTCTAGCAAATATGCATGAAAATATGCTAGATCTTACAACAACTAAAAATATCCCTTTTAAATAAAGTTTTAATTAACATTACTATGAAACGTATAGAAATTTTAAAATAAAAAATTATCCAACACCTTTTAGCGAACGCCTTATTGAATCAATTTTCATCCACCAAAATTAAGATCTCAAACTTTTGTCTGTTTAATTTGCAGGGCACTCATCAAATAAGGATGGGTGGGCTATGAAGCGAAGGGTTAGGATTCACTAGGAAAAATTTAATTTTGAGCAGGAAGTTTTCCGTCGTTGGTAATAATGGATAATGAAAGCATACATCTTAAATTTCTTTACAATCATGTAACTAGAGAAGGAAATTGAGAAGAAACAAAAAGGGATGGGTTTGTTTCAAGTAAAAAAAGAACACAATATTAAACAAGGCAAAATATTTCAAAAGTGAACATCAGTGAAATATTGAAAAACGATATCAAATTAAAGTTAAGGAGAAGAAGCATTTTTTAAACTAAAATTTAAAAAAAATTGTGTTGGGAGTTAGATCACGTGTGATTTGTATAGGAATTCACGTGAAACTATATAATTTAAAATCATACTCCATGGTTTGAATCCGCAATCGAGCTACACCTAGCCACCGTTAACGATGATAGTACCAACATTTGTGGATAGAGGTTGGCATGTGGTCAGCACAATGAACCCTCCAGCCATTAATCTCAGTTTTCTAGACCGGAACTGCTACTTCGTTATTCTAGTAGCTGCTAATTTATCCTCACGAGGATGAGTTTAACCCCGTTCCAGATGAACTGCTTCACAGAAAAATTCTGGGAACGAAACCACGACCTCTGGATATTTAGCCAGAAACTCTGACCACTAGACCACAGATGCAGGTTATTAGTAATACATATTTTTTCACCTTCTTATTTCTTGTTTTCTCTGTGTAGAAAAGGGACCAATTTTTTTTTCTTGTCATTTTCGGGGACAGCTATTCAGAAATCACTAATGGCAGGCGGATAAGGTAATCACCATTTAATGTAAGATCGAAGGGGACCCGAGAAAAAAAACGTATTCTTATGATTTTTATAGCAAAACTTTTTTTGGCCAAAATAAATCAAATATTTCTCCGGTACAAACATAGAGTTTAATTTTCTTCACATGGTGACCTCAAAATTTCTTTAATATCTGTCAAGGATGTTCTGAAATTTAATTAAAACTTTCTCTTTTGATTTAAAGAGTTTCTCATCTAATGCCACCATACTCATGTAATATATTCAACAACTGTGGATATCACCAAGTGAAAAAAATAATTAAACTTTATGTTTGTATGTGGGGAGTGCCAGGCCTCCACCGTGGTTCGGATTCCACGTTAAACTGTAGGTCCTCCATTTCATCTCACAATCACCCCTACCATTACACATTAGCGTAAGTGCGTATAACCCGAACGGGTAGTAAGACGCGGTGCTAATAATAATAATCATTTATGTTTGTACTGGAGCAATATTTGATTCATTTTGACCCAAAAAATATTTTTTTCATAAAAAACTGCAAAAACACTGGTCTTTTCTCGCGTCCCCTTACATCCCACCTTTAATAGTAGGCAATACGCCCTATAATATGCTTTATACTCGTGTTGTGGATCGATGTAAGTCAATTGGGTCTTTGAAATAGAGCGAGCGTAGAGCTATATATAGATGTATATATAATTAGTTCAACACATTAGCTCAGTCAGTAGCGTGTCTGCCTACGCAGCTAAGAATCACGGGTTCGATTCCTGGCTTAACTGAATATTTATAATGAATAAAAATATGGATTTACCCTTTCACATTGTTAAATTTACGGCCAGGAACTGTGTGCCTATACTAGTCTTGAGATAAATCATGAGACATATTAAGCTACGACAAGCCTAGCCAGTCGGTAGTGGAAAATAGAATAATGGCTTGAAAAAAAAACTGACTCAGTAACTTTTAAGTGATTGTAAACGGTGCTTTAAGGTAGTGAACAAGTCTAAAGCGTATAATCCGAACGGGTAGTAAAACGTGGGGCTAAAAGATAAAATCCTAAGTGCAGCTAGAGCCAAAAGTTAAAGAAAACTAGTTGGGATTGATTAGAAGGCCATACTCGTCGCTAGCTATTAGGATGTGCAACGTTGCCAGATTGTTCGTCTAAATATTTTAACCACTGGCATTAGTATTATTTTATTTTTAGGTGTTCTGTATTACAACAAGTCAATTCCTTTTGTCAGTGAAATTAGACCACAAATGCGCTTTGTCCTCTGCCTCCTCCCTCACTTCCCAGAATTTTCTTCTTTCCTTCAAGTCATCCAATTTTGAATCCTCTTTTTACCTAGGCTCCTCTTTCCCTCAACCTTTCCTTAACTGACGTCATGCAGAAGACCGTTCCTCCTAAGGATGCGTGCGATCCAGTTTGTTTCGTACCCAAAAATTACATCCAAAATTGTTATTTTCTTACACACTTCCCAGGTACTCGAACTGCTCTATGTTTTCCAACTCATGGTTTCCAATTTTTATTTTCAGGAGCTCTTCATTTTTTGAAATCACCATCACTTTTGACTTCTAAATGTTGATCTCCGTGTCATATCTTCTGTCTATCTTCACCAGCTGGTCCGTTATTTCCTGCACTCTTCTTTATTTTTGTGCAGATGACAAGTCTTCTTATCCAGAAATAGCCACGTTCTTTCAGGGCTTCTCTGACCAGCCACTCTCCATACAAGTTGAACAGACTGGGTGAAAACAGCATCCCTGTCTCACTCCTCTTCCTATCTCTACACTGTTGGTCTCTCCATCCTTCAGCCTCACTGTCCCAGGTACAGGTTTGCAGTCAGTTTTCTGTCCCTTCAGTTGATGCCGATATTCTTGTTTATTTCCATCAGTTTATTCCACTTCAGTCGATCTAATTTATTTTGCCAGTCAATGAAACCAATGTAGACTTCTTTGTTTACTTCCAGCATTCTCTCTTAAACTGTTTTCAGCATCCCGATGGAATCTTTGGTTCCTTTTCTGAATCCAAATTGGTCTTCTTCTACCATACTTTCTATTGAAAATGGCTGATTTAGCTCAAAATGAGTATCTGTAAAATGTTTTTCCCCTATAAAAAAACATTTTAAAACAACAACAATTTGAGAGTAGGTATACATATCTAACTTCAAGGTTTTTAACAAATTAATCTGATAAATTGCACCCACACTAGCGTGGAGGGTTGAAAAAACAACCCTCAGTGGGCCCGTGTTTCAAAGCCTGATCTTGCCCGTCATCGGTACAGACCTATAGAGTAAATTGGGCATTCACCCCCGATTTTTGGGGCCAGTCCTTTAAATAGTACTTATGTCCCTGACTGCTTTGGTTCCCAATTTGTTAAATAAATTGATACAATTTGAAATTAATATCGATTAAATAATAATGTGCTAATTAATTGTATAAGACAAAATTTGAAAGAAAAAATATCCGGAGGTTGTAACGATACTTATTTGAACCCCTCTCATATATGTAAAAAGTCATGGATGAAGTGCATTTTTCTTTAAAGTATGGTATGTAAAGTATTCTTTCAATACTTCATTCATGGAAAATTACGCGCTCTTCAGAAATAATGTCCAAGGATTGCACAATTAAAACTTTTTTTTTCTTTCAAAAGTCAACTCCGCAATATTGGCCAAAAAAGCAAGTGACGCTAGCTCCCTCTACCCAATAAGAAGCTAGCCTTTGCAACACCTATCGCCAAGACACTTTCGATTAGTTGGTTTTGACACTGGTCGTGAGAGGTCCAAGGAACAAGGGTTAGTTCATATATAAGCCACTTGTGCGTATGAATACACACAGTACCGATTACATAAATCTACAGACCTTTGTAATAATACAGTGCCAATAGATGAAATCCATAGAGTACAAATGAAATGTTACAAAGAAATAATCTGTAGTTCAACGAAAATTGTATCATTTTACATAATATCTTCATACCGAAGATAAACTCGCTTCAATAAATCGTATGCAACATTAAAGGTGTTATTTATTAAGTTAAAATATCACATAATAATTCCGTATCGTGATAATTGGCGCTCGATCACGGGGCTATAAATACCAATTATATAATCAGAATACCTTACCGCTTTAATTAGTGCTCGATCACAGGGCAATTATCAGCTAATTAGACGGTATCACTTCAATCGGTGCCTATCGCTGACCCGTAACGTTTTAATCGACGCCCACGTTGGACCGATTAATTGTAACGTTATAAAGTATAGCCATATAACATCATAAGAACATTGCTCAGTCAAAGAACACTGCTCAGCCAAAGAACACTGCTCCTATTTATGGTACATAAATAGCGCTAGGTCTAGCCTCCTATTTATGGCAGATAGCGCAAAGTCCAGCCAAAGAGCACTGCTCCTATTTATGGTACATAAATAGCGCTAGGTCTAGCCTCCTATTTATGGCAGATAGTGCAAAGTCCAGCCAAAGAGCACTGCTCCTATTTATGGTACATAAATAGAGCTAGGTCTAGCCTCCTATTTATGGCAGATAGCGCAAAGTCCAGCCAAAGAACACTGCTCCAATTTATGGTACATAAATAGAGCTAGGTCTAGCCTCCTATTTATGGCAGATAGCGCAAAGTCCAGCCAAAGAGCACTGCTCCTATTTATGGTACATAAATAGCACTAGGTCTAGCCTCCTATTTATGGCGGATAGTGCAAAGTCTAGCCAAAGAACACTTCTCTTATTTATGGTACATAGCGTTAAGTCCATACAAAGAATACTATTCTTAAATATGGTAAATTTTACTAAGTCTTGCCAAAGAGCAGTGTTCATAGTTATGGTATATTTGACTAAATCTAACGATTATTATTTATTTTATTTTATTTATGATAGATAGCGCGAATACTAGCTAAATATCACTGCTCTTATTTATGGTCCATTGCACTAAGACCAGTCAAAGAACGCTGTTCTTATTTACGATACAAACTTCAACGAGCCAAAGAACCATACTCTTATTTATGGTAGATAGCGCTAAAACCAGCCAAAGAAGCGCGGTCGACCACCATTGTCTTGGAATAATGATATGCGTCCATGAGCCTGATGCCAGCCATTGAAGTTGATGGCATATTGTCTGCATGATTTAGTGTATTGAGGAGGACAATAGTACAATCAGCTTTGTGTGATCACAGCCTTTGTGAGGGGGCAGCTATTATACATATTCCTCAACGAAAAAACAACTGTTGCAATTAGGGACGAGACCTTTGAATACCCGAATCCTCAAGGTAAGATGAAATATTGGTCATGAGCATCAAGGAATTTCAACAGGATTTTCTCTCTACATTTAAAAAGTTTACGAGCTAATAGCAATGTGACTGAGGGATATTCAAGAATAATTATTGATATTACTAAATTAAATTAGTATATATACAGAAGTAATAGTGTATTTATTTTGGCCAAAAACATTTTTTTTCTATAAAAATTGTAAAATTATTGACCTTAAATCACGTTCACTTCTGTACCACCTTAAGGAGATTTGATATTTGAAATATATTTAACTAACAGAACTACCCAGCGTTGCCCAGGATGACCGCGCAATAAATTGCGTGTTTACCTTGGCCACTTTTCTTTGCTTAAAACAAACAAAAAAAATCGTTTTCTTTCTTCCAACACAGTTTTAAATAAAATAAATGGTATGGAACGCCGCACGGACTCTCTCACTCTATTATTTAAAAACTGGAGATATTGACATAAAGCTTGTAATATATGTGAAACGAAATAATATACACTAGTAAACCCAAGCATAAATTGCACTGTACTTACGTAAAACATTTTTTGAGTCCCGGTTTTAAATTTTATAAATTAAATTTTTAAAGAATTAATATCCTCATTTGTATGTTTGAACCAATAAAAAAGATCGATTTTGAGTCCACAAGGGTCAACACTTTGTATTAAAATTTCGACTTTAAGTTAAAATTTTAACATTTTATTAGGTGTTGCACATCTACGCCTTATCGCATTGCTATTCAATTTCTCATTTATAAATTTTGACCAATAAAAAATGTTAATATTGACTATTGAGTCAAAAATGAGCTATATAGATCAAGGTTCTACAAACATTTCTCCTAAGAGGTTAAAGTAAAAATAACAAACTCTTTGAGAGACTTATATATAATTATTCTATGGCATTACAAAATTATTAAGTAGTATCTCTTTACAACTAAAGCTCACAAAATGGTATTAATATATATTTGTCAATGCCTTTGAAACGGTTGGTTTTATAAAAATGTATTTAATATAAAAGTTTTTTATTTTTAATAATACTACAATTTTGCAATGATAAGTTATTTAGTATCTCTAATAGTTGTGGAGATACGGAAATGTCCTCTTTTCTAAAATGTAAATTGCCCTAAAAGTCATTTTTATGTGAGGATTAAAATAGGCAGTTTATTTATAACCTTAATCAACCCCTAGATACGAATTTTAATCAAAATCGTTAGAGCCGATTTTGAGAAAATCAATTTTTTCTCTTTTCGATTTTTACTAAACTCCTGTTTATTTGTCTGTTAAAAAGACACACAGAGAGACGGCATTGCAAATCCACTTTTTTAGGGTCCGGGAGTCATAAGACGTCGAAATCCATCAACATTTCAGGTTAGATTATTTTTACGGTCGTAATACTTTACCTTTAGTGTTCGAAAAGTTAAAAAATATAAATATTTGCGTATAGATTTAAAGTTATTGGTTTTATAAAAATATGTTTCTTATTAAATATTTTTATTATAAATATATCTACATATTTGCAATGATAAGTAATTTCATACCTTAAATAGTTTCGGAGGTATGATAAAAAAAAAATGAGAATTTACGCTTCATACCAGAGCCCTTAAATTCATTTTGCCGAAATATTGAGGGTAGTCATTTTATTTTTAATATTTATAAATATATATAAGTGAATTTTAATCAAAATCGTTAGAGCCAATTTTGAGAAAATTGACTTTTTCTCTTTTTGTCATTAAGTTAACTACCCTTAATTGTAGGGTTAGATATTCAATTCCAAAAATACCTCGGGGAAACTTTATGAAAACCCTAGATACCAAGTTTTAGCCCGATTGGTAAAATAGTTTAAGCTTTTGTCGGAGTTATAGACAGACGGAAATTCAAAAAACCCATTTTCGGATTCGGGGGGTCATGAAGCGTCCAGATTCATCAAAATCTCGAGTTCAATTTTTTTGACGATCATATTTCTTTCTCTACTTGTAAGGTATCGAGAAAGTAAAAATTTAAAATTTATTAGAAATTTAAAAATCCGCCTTCGATGTGCCCATGTTTGTTCAGAGGAGCTACTAATATTTAAATTTTGGACCTTTTCATGTGGTAGATATCACTCAGTGCTCATGACAGACAGACAAACAAACTCTTCCTTTTATCAACATGGATAGATATATATTTTTTTAATTTGAATCAAAATTGATTTTAGAGCTCTAATGAACATTGTTGATGGCTTAGCACAACATGATTTTTGTAAGACAAATTTAACAAACAGATCCCAGATCATTCATTTATCGCTTGACTGGATGTATGAATGTTATAATCAACGCATTATAGTGATAACAATTGTTGTAAATCTACTCTTCTCTTGTAAAAAAAAAAGTCAACCTCTTAAGCTCCTTTCACACGCTCCGATTCTCGGTCGGCCGATATCAGCCAACAGCAAAGATAATTACTCAAATCTACTCCGATTCTTGCCGGACGGCAAGTATTTTAGTAAAAGCTGGTGCACTTAACGTATCTCGTTTACCTCCTCTATACCTGATACATTTTATCATTTTCCCCAAACAAGTTCTTATTCTCAAAACCTAATACTCAAATCCCTATATAAAATAAAATTTCTGAATAAATAAGACAGAATAATTTCTTTTAGATGCACACAAACTTCTCTCCATGCAAATTTGTCTTGTTCCTGTCCTTATAACTTTATAAAATTTTGTCCCACAAAACAGGCTGTCATTCAATCAGAGAAATCAATGTCACTATCTATATCAAAACCCGCCTCGGTGGCGTTGTTGGCTAACGCGCGTGTCGTGTTGAGCTCGACTGCTGAGGACGGAGAGATCGAGGTTCGAGTCTCGGTTGGGTGAACTGGGGGCGGTTTTTCCTAAATGGTTTTCCACTCTCCCTCCACGCAAATGCAGGTTCACTTCCTCTAATTCACCCTTCCCAATTCCTATTCCATTAGCGTAATTATTACTTAAAGAGTAAACCCGAACGGGTAGTAAGACGCGATGCTAAATATAATATTATATCTATATCAATATCACTCATTTCCATATTCGACTTGACCGCCAACCACACAGCACGTGTGTTCGCTCAAAAGGGTGTAGGACGACTAAATACCGGCCTGTGTAAACGTGTCCATTTAAAACAATGAGCGACTACCCTGTAGCACCCGGCCCCCATCGGACATCAGTCGAGGTTCAATCCGACTGCTACCAGTTCGCTGGTCGACTATTTCCCGGCAGATCGCAAAATTGGAACGTGTGAAAGGAGCCTTATGCATTGGCGGCTCGTAGTTAAAATTAGTGGGGGTGCTGCTCCAGAAAAAATTTAGCCTTTGTTTTAAAATTGTGTGAAAGGAATAGCAACAGCAACAGTGCTCTCTCTACCTGGAAGTACCGCCTTTCTTCCCACCTTCCTCCTATGTGCGCATGCGCACAACAGTCAAACACCACGTCACTGGCACTGTGAAGCGCACAGTTTCATACAAAGATCTTTGTATATTTTTCATAAACTGGGGAATGGCTACTGAAGTACTGACATTAAGCTTAGGAATATATATTGTACCACAAAAATAAAGAAAGAATTAAAGAAAAAAGGACTCATTATATAAAATGTTATCGATTATAATATCAAGTGGAAATAGGGGGTGCGGAAGTTCCGCAGTGCTTATACACGAGCCGCCACTGGCCTTATGTTTACCATGTTTTATAAGATTCCGCTTCGAGATTTGTAGGTAAAAATGAAGAATCGAACTCGAGATTCATACTTTAAGAAAAACCGAACCCCATTTATAGTTTTAATATTTTTTCATCTTGGAAGTTCACACACATCATTTAGCATTATAATAAGTTGTGCAATTAACAACAGGATTATGTATCTCTAACGCTTTTAACTTTTTTCTTCAAACTTCCTGAAAAGTGACAAAATTTCAACTTGGCAGGAATGCTAATATCCTGCATTAATTATTTTTATTATAAAACCGTCTCTAGTTTTACCTTAGAATAACTTACTAGGGGTAGACCACTCCTTGGTCTAGTGGTCAGAATTCCTGGCTACAGATCCAGAGGTCCTAGGCTTAATCCTTGGTGCTTCCAGATTTTTCTGTCAAGCCGTGGGTCTGGAACAAGGTCAAACTTAGCCTCGTGAGGACCGATGAGGAGCTACATAATTTTTTTAAAAATTAGCAGCTCCGGTCTAAAAAACGGAGATAAATGGCTAGAGGGTAGAGAGTTTAGTTTAATTTTATAAAAAAGTTAAAATGGATAAATTATGTTAGAAATGAGAAAAATAATTGGTTGATACTAGTTTAAAACGTTAAAAACTAGTTTAAACTGGTTAAAATTAGTATAAACTTGTCAAAACTAGGTTAAACTGGTTTAAAGCGGTTAACAATGTTTTTAACTGGTTTAAACTGATTTGTGCTTGTTTGAACTGTATTAAACTGGTTTGAACCGGTTAAAACTAGTTTGAAATGTTTAAGCTGATTAAACTGGTTAAAACTGGCTTGAAATGGCTTAGACGTGTTTAAACTGGTTTAAAACGGTTAAAACTGGTCAAAACTAGTTTAAACTGGTTAAAATTGGTTTATTTTGGTTAAAACTATTCATAACTAGCTTAAGCTGGTTAAAAATATTTTAAACTTGGTATGACTATTTTAATCTTGTTTAAACTGGTTAAAATTTGTTTAGAACACCTTAGACTGGTTTAAACTGGTTAAAATTATTTTAAGCTATTTCAACCTAATTTGAACTTGTTAAACCTAGTTTTAACTGATTAAAACTTTTTAGAACTTATTAAAACTAGTTTAAACTCGTTTGAACAATTTTGAACTGGTTTAAAATTGTTTAAACTGGTTAAACTTGTTTAAATTGGTTAAACTTGTTTATATTGGTTAAAATTGTTTAAACTAGTTTAAACTGTTTAAAACTAATTTGAACTGGTTATCAAAATTTAATCTGGTTTAAATTAGTTTAAATCAATTTATCTGGTTTTAACTGTTTAAAACTAGTTTAATCTAGATTAAATTGGTCAAGACTAGTTTAAACTGGTTAAAATTGTTTCGTTAGGCTGACCAAATGGCTTTATCTGCAATTGTTGACATTATCTTTGCCAGCAGACGGCGCAACTCAGTCGGTATAGCTTGAGTGTGGGATGACTCCATGGAGTATTTTTTGTTGTTGTAAGAGGAGGAGGTATCTTAGCACTTGCCCGTGCTCTACGCATTTAGTTACACTGATGAGGTGAGAAAGCGAGTAAGGTATAATTTATGGTAAGTGTACCTACATTTGCTTTAAGGAAACTGTGAAATCATATAAGAATAAACCCTCTAAGTATATATGGCCAGGATTCAAACACCGACCTCCCCCATACAATCATAACAGACTAGATGATCTTGACGTTTAGTCTGTATGCCCACTAGTGAAGGTTCACAAGCATTTTTTTTACGCTTATAATCGTGGATTTAACAAACATTTTCGGACTAGGTATAATATTAGCTTACGATTCGATCTAAGTGTTTCACTCCCACATAAAAATACAGTGGAAAAAATTAGGTGTATTTTAGGTTTTATAAAGAATTGCTATTATCAAAGATCATATTATCCTACCCGCCTCGGTGGCGAAGTTAGCTAACGCACTAGTTTCGAGTTGAGTTAAGACTGCCGAGGACAGAGATTGAGATTCAAATCTCACTTGGATGAAATTGGAGTGGTTTCCATGAATGGTTTTTCACTCTCCCTCCAAGGAAATGAGGATTCCCCTCCTCTATATTCAACCTTCCCAATTCCTAACCCATTAAATTAATTAGTATTTAAGCGTATAACCAGAATGGGTAGTAAGACGTGGTGCTAAGTAGTAGTATTATTATTATATTATCCTATTATTAGTTTTATTAAATAAAAAAATCCATACAGTGAGCCCACGATCGAGCTAAACTGGCCGAGCGACCAACGCCATTAGCAATGATAGTGCTATCATTTACGGTTTAATGTGGTCAACACAAATAACCCTCCAGTTGTTAATCTCAGTTTTATATACCAGAGCTGCTACTTATTTATTCCAGTAGCTCCTCATTTGTTCTCACAAGGCCTCGTTCCAGACACAATGTTCTCAGAAAAATTCTGGAATTGTCTGTGATCGAAGCCTGGACCTGTGGATTTGTAGAGGACAGTTTTATTAAATATGTAAAAAATTAAATAAATAGATAATTCAATGGGGTATGTTAATGTTCAATGCAGTTGTTGTTAACTACCAATCATTTATCAAAAATGTTATATTTCTTATACATTTCTTGATTATTTTTCTTGTTCTAAAATAGGAGGAGCTATAGGAGAGTAATTAAATCAATGTAAAAACACTGATCAACATATTACATTACGACAGTAAATTATATTTAGTCTTCCTCCTTTGTTATGCTCTGATATTTTTTAACGGATTAAATAGCTGAACTATTATAGTTGTTGATTATAGTTATAGCCACATCTAGGCCTAAATACCACAGTCATTAAATTGAAAAATGACACCTGGATCCGGGGATTGAACCCAAACTAAGCCAAAGGTCCCAGATTCAGTTCTCGTGTCCAGGTGTCATTTTTCAATTTAATGAGTATTATATTTTTGAGCTAATGCTATAATTTATAATACAGTAACTAGATATGTCTATAGATATGTGTTTAAAGTTTAATGTTTAAAGTTAAGAGTGGTGTCTTAAAAAAAACTGGTTGGTTTTATCATCCGAACTACCAAGAACAGATGGCTGAATAAATGGTATAGACAAGAGAGAATGCTAAGTTCGCCTCCTGCCTCTTCGCGGTGTCTGTTTGACTCCTGAAGTTGATCCTTCAGCCCTCACTACCCCTTTGTCTCGATAAACTTCCACAGTTGAGAATATTTGGACAGAGGGAATGTTCGTGATTGCAAGTGAAACGTGCTGGCTTGGGCAGCTGACTATTACAGTAGCCACGGCCTGGCCTAACATGAGATTGAAGCTAGGAGGAAATGGACTGGTGTTGGTAGCGTCCACTACCTGCGGGTCTATTTCCTGTTCTAATCCTCTTAAGTATCCGCTTCATATTTATTTTTCCAGTTCTATATCCTCCAAGAATCAACTTCACATTTATATTACCAGTTCTATATCCTCCAAGAATCAACTTTATATTTATATTACCAGTTCTATATCCCCCAAGGATCCATTTCATATTTATATTTCAATTTCTAAATCTTCCACGGTATTAGAAACATTAGTATGAAATGTATTGTTCTTTAATAAATATTAAAATGTGACACAGGTACTTGGGTGATACATTATGTTAAAACAGTGGCAGATTATTTTATTTAATGAGTTACACTATAAAGATAGGATTTATTTTAATTTACAAATCAATCATTATTGATGGCTACAGAAAAATTTGGATGACGTACAAACTATATTACATTGTTTGGGAACAGAAGAATATACCCGCTTCAGCGGCCATATAGTTTAGCTCGCTACTCTTCCATTAAACTTAACTGCAAAAGGAAGGAAGATCAGGGTTTGAATCTCAGTCGGGTGTACTGAGGGTAGTTTTTCCAAAAAAGGCTTACACTCTTCCTCCATACAAATATAGATACATTTCCTCTGAATTCAAGTGCTATCCTATCCAACTTATTAGTATAATTAGTACATATGTAGGCCTACATATGGGTATAGATTTTTTGCGTACAACCCAAACGGGTAGTAGTAGTAGTAGTAGTAGTAGTAGTAGTAGTAGTAATATTTAGCACCGTGTCTTACTACCCGTTCGGGTTATACACTTTAAGTACTAATTACGTTATTGGATTAGGAATTGGGAAGGTTGAATTAGAGGAAGTGAACCCGCATTTGCGTGGAGTGAGAGTGGAAAACCATTTAGAAAAAAAAAAGAAAAAAAACAGTCCACCCGACCAAGATTCAAACCTTGATCTCCCCGTCCTCAGCAGAATAATAATAATAATAATAATATGGGTACAGATTGTAAGACATGGTAAAAAAAAAGCACTTAAAAGTTTCTATCTATTTTTTATTTATTTTTTTGTAGTTTAAAATTTATAGCTGGTCAGAGTTGGGGTTCTGGAGACAAGCAGAGTCAAAAATGGACAACAGTATGAGGACTGTTTTTTAAAAATCATTAGGTATTATTTAGGATTCATGTCTAACCTGAAAATAAGCTCCATTCATTCATTACCTTATAAGGCCTTATTTTACAGCAACAATATTTACTCTTTAAAAAAATTATAACTAATTTTTTTTTTTAATGGATTATTAAGTTTAGTGACAACCTTGGTGATCTTAGGTTAAAGTGCTCACCCCATGATCTGATGTTTGTGGGTTTAAACCCAGCCAGGGTTGACAGATTTTTCTTTCGCAGTAAGAATTTGTAGCACAACTTTCTTCAGAGGGGAAGTAAAGCTGTTGGTCCTATATCAATAATTGTGGTATGTAAAAGAATCCTGGAAGATATGTGAAAATACCTTTGACGGCAAAAATAGGTCCTTTCGCTCTCGCTCATAGAAATTTTCGTGTGCTGATAAAATCAGTCGATTCAGAAAGTGCACGTTAAATAACTTAAATAAATATTAAAGGGGTAGGAACAAATAAAAGGACTACACACACTATGGATTTTACAATGAAAAGGGGAACACAATTCACATTTTACATTTTTACCGCTAAATCCCCCAACCCAAGCTACAGTCTATCATCAAAAAGGAGTGTGAAATACTCAACACAACTACTTAAAAGAGGAAGATAAAAAAAAATAGAAATAAATGGTATGTTGCACCACTACGCAAACTTTCTCACTCATTTATCTAAAAACTGAAACAGTCCCTTAAGCTCTTAAGATAAGTGAAATGAAATAATACATAGTAATAGAAACCTATTGGGAAAAAATTAGCATCACATTACACCAAAGAGCATACATGAAATAATATAAGTCTCTTTATGGAAACATACAATTTGCTCTATGCATTTTTAACTCCCAATATTACATAACTCTTTTTTAATAGCTCATAAAATATTATTTTATAAACTATTTTCCATGTGAAAGTTTTTTTAATTGTAAATGATCCTACAACTTTTCTATATTAGTTATTTTGGATCTCCAAAAGTAACAGAGATATGATCAAAATTGGAGACACGCGCTAATGTAAAGTATACTCTTAAGTAACTTTCCCATAAAAATGAGGCACGTCATATTTTGTAAGGTTAAACTATGCCTAGATACAAATTTTAATCAAAATCATTAGAGCAGATTTTGAGAAAATCTTTTTCCCCCCCCCTTTTCCTTCTACTACATTTAATTGGTTAGATAGACAATTTAAAAATAAACCTCTGGAAAGTTTTATGAAAACCCTAGCTACAGAGTTTTGGCTCGATCGGTAAAACAGATTAGGCTCTAGGCTGAGTAACAAATGGACAACATTACAAAAACCACCCTTTCATTAAGGGAATCATTCATAAAACATCAACATCCATCAAAATCTCAAATAGATTTTTTTACTATCACAATACTTCCTCTCTCTGAGGGGTTAGGAGAAAGTAAAGGTTAATTGATTATGATCCAGTGTGTTTAGATATAAGCAAACGAAACAGACAAATTAACACAAATATTTCCTTCAAATGCAACATTTTTTTTTTTTTTTTCATAATATAAAGCTATAGAGCAATAGACTTAACTTCTGACAAAGGTGAGATAGAGGTTTGAATCTTGGTTGGGTGTACTGATGGTGGTTTTCCAAAATGGTTTTCCACTCTCCCTGCAGGAAAATGTGTGTACAATTCCTCTAAATATTACCTTTCAAAACCCCAAAACCACTAGAGTAATTAATACATAAGTGTATCACCCGAATAGGCAGTAAGGCCGGTACTAAGAAAAAAGCTAAAATATTTTACTAATAATATGTAGAAAGGAGAATGGAAAAAATATGGTGACATCCGTGTGCGTAAACTACCCCACGTGTATTATGCCAAGATTTGAACCTTGACCTCATTGGCAAATCAGTACATTGTGAGCTGTGACCAGCGAGAGAGTACCCATTCTAATTTGTTGAGAATATCCTTTAAGATGGTGGCTATTTGCAATAATGAAGATCTGTGAAGTGTTTTTCTCGTATTATATATCGTAGTTGACAATTCTGACACAGGGTGCTGAAACTATTTATGTACTCAGAAATAAGTGCACCATTTTGCTGTCAAATTTCCATCATGCTCTGCTGCAACTATAAGTAAAAGTATTTTTTAAAGATGGGTCGAATCCACTATTTCTTGAATCCGAATCTACAGTTTATTTTCGAATCTCGAATCCAAATCCTAGCAAATTTTTAGAAATTTAATGATTTACAAATAGACCTACATTACACAATATAGGCCTAAACTGTAAATTAAGATTTATTTCAATCATGCTTTCAATTTCAATCAACCCCAACTACCCCTCGCAAAATACTGGTTGAAATCCAGCCAAATTAAACAATCTAGACTAATATTATTGTTTAAAATTGTTGTTAGAATGAGTTAAGTTTCTAAAAAAACATGTGAAATAAACAGATTAGGCCTACTCATCCTTTGCTCAACTTTAATCATAATTGAAGGATTATAGTTTATTTTAATAAGAAGGCAAAAATAAGAATACAAACAGATATTTTTAATAAAGGCTAAAACAACATGCTTAACAATTAAACATATATTGAAAATGGTGAACTCAATAATGCCTAAGTATGTTTTATTATTATTTTCTTATATATCCATTATCTATCTTCCCATAGAAAACAAGAAATATATTTGATTCTTACGATGTATCAATTTCTGAGAATACAGTCTATTTAAAACACGAAAATATTATTTTTGACTCCAACAGGTTCATTCCCATTTTATTAGGCAGGAATACGTTAGAATATTTCTACAATTACTTCAATAACATATTTAAAAAAATATTAAACTCTTAGTTAAAATCAATTTAAAAACCAATTATGAATTAGAAAATGATTTGATTCTTAAAATTTTATAGCGCTTACTAAGTGATCAAATTACCCCGAGTCGATTTTAAACAAACAATCGTTATACACTGTGTAGGCCGGTAGACATAAATGAACACTTTTATCGGTGTTTGACTGTTGACAGTATTTATTTTTCATGAAACCCAACAGAATATCTAACTTAAAGATCGTAATATGCAATAAATTGGTGTTATTTGCATAGTTGTAGATAATTAAAACCAGTTGGTAGTAAGAATTAACAATATCTTTATTTTAATCGTCACTCTATCGAGTAAACATATACATCATGGCGGTCGATTTTGCATTGTGTGTAAAGGTGGCTGACTTGATATCATGTTATTTCTGTTTAAAAAAAAGGCCGTAATTTGTTTTATTTATTTCAAGTTTATTTGTAATTCTAGTTTTGATTTTCAGTTTTTGAAGAGTTTTAATGTGTTCATTAAAATATTTACAAGATTGTTCGTGAGGTGAAAGTTTTAGAAGTGAGCATGTCCCAAAATTTTCTTAAAACTATTCCTTATACCTTTATAAATAAGTGAACAATTGTTTCAAGCCAAAATAGTTTTAATAATATTGTTACATTAACAATGAACAATAGTGTAGTTGTTTTCATTGAAGATTTTACAGGTTGCCTTACATCAAAATATGCCCACAACCTTGGCATGACTTTAAATAAAGATCCTACCTAACCTCTAACAAAGTCACCAGGAAAAATACATAGCTATTGTTCTAACACAAAATTACTTATTCCAAGATTCAATTAGAACTAGGTCATTCAGCATTTGCTTTGGTTAAGTTCATGAATTTTGATAGGTATTACAAAATTGTTAAGCATTAAATAATTGGGAAGCATTCATATTTCTTTAATATATGTATTTGCATGTAGCTTATGATTTGTTAGCTAACAAAGGGTAAGTTTTTTAAAACATAAAATAAATGAACCAACACACAAACAATGAATGTTAATTCTTGTCAAGTAGAATTAAGTGCAGTTCTGAAAAATTATATGTAGCTAACGCCTCTTAAAATGTGCTATTTTAAAACACAGACATGGATGAATATGAAATAATAAATTAATGAGTAGTAAGTAAACATTTAAAAAAATCCTACCAGCTACCATCGGAAAGGAAACAAAGTCCACTTGAAACAAAAAAAGAAAAAGCCAGTGTTTTCAAGGACAGATCTCTCACTTTCTCTTCAATTTATTGTTTCATAATTTACTATTTTCTGTGTTTTAAAATAGAATTTTAGACTGTGGCCCTCTTTATTATACATTAAAAACAACAATGTCGAGTAACTTTTCATGTCATTAAACCGTGCTCGGCTACTTAAAATGTTACATTTATTCAACACTTTAGGGTCAATACAAGTAGTACAATACACACAATATGTAACCAAGCATATGCTGTACTATGTCTCCCAAAACAACTACAATTATTTAACTTGTAAAAATATTATTTCCTTTCTATCAAAACGACAAGTCTAAGTTACACAAGCCAAGACTCATACTTTGTGAGGATTACCCTTGACGTACAGAAACGGGACTGAATTTGTGATGGAGCAAAACCTAACTCCAGTTTTACCATCTCTGGATTAAACTGTAATAATTTTTATCAATTTGAAAGTTCAATAAATAGAATAAGAAGTTGAGTTGGGTCGAATCCACTTTTTATTGAATCTGAATTTAATAAACCATGATAAGTAGAGAGAGGTTTATCTTTCTAATACTGTTGTGATTTTTCTGCTTCAATTATCATTCTGTTCAAAATGATTCTTAAGGTTATTGTAACTATCTGATAAAATATTTGGTTATGATGTAAATTAACATTCAAGTGGTAAATTATTGATCTGTGGGTTGGCTTTTTTATAATTATGATGGTTTAAACTATTATTTTATTTATAAGCATCACGTCTTACAATCCATTTGGGTTATATGCCTAAGCTAATATTAAAAGCATCATAATAATCTTTGAGGAACATTCAGACTCAGAATTTGACATTCAAGGGACCGATCTATAATGTTAAGTTAGGCAATATTTCACCGACTTTAGCTTGTGCAAGTATGTACTTATCAGTTAGATAACAAGAGATGGAAGAAGTGGATGTAATGTTATTTAGGGATCATCATTGATACATGATGAAACAAATGAAAAGAGAACTAAACTTACTTTCTTTTTTAAATTCAAACCACCAACTAAGTTCAGATGATGGTTAGTACAATAACTACATCCCTGAAACAATTTTGAGGTGCACTAAAACAAATTAAGCCCCGCTTGTAACAGCAAAAATATTTCATTTACATGATCAAGTACATGTAAAAGAGTTTCACTCTTTTGTCTATCTATTATCTAATAATTAATAATTATCTATCACATATTAAGAATATGAACAATTATAGAATAATAATAATATAGAAACAAAAAATTCAGACAACCATAATAAATATGTACAACTTAACAGTCTTAAAAACAGAAATTAACATTTCTTTTTAATATAGAAACAACAGGAGGTGTATGTTTCGATCTGTTTTACCTTCAAGCTCACATTTACGAAACATTTCCCTTCAATCAGTCTTTTTATGTCATAAAAATTTATTTAAATCTTATTCTTCATTCTGTCATCAAAAGTAGATAGTAGAAACAATAATTTTATATTAAAAGGGCTGTCGATTTCAATCCTTTTAGCCATAAATATTTCATCATGATCAAATAACTTATCATTAAAATTCTTCTATAGTGGTCTTGCATACAAAATAGGTAATGTAACTTTTAATTTACCTTAGAAACTAAACATGAATAAAATAGCTGTTGTATATTAAAATGTAGCTTAAGGTGGAACTTTTATTAATTCAATACAACTTCAATTATCATGGTCATTTTAAAATCTTAATCATTTCAAACTGGGCAGAATGTCTATAAATTTAAATCTTAAAATAAGCTTAGGGGGATTTTCATACAAAAATTATTTAATACATGTAAAATATAATAAAAGAAATAATTTAATATATAAAAAAAAGTTTAAATGACTGGATGTAGTTTAGTTAAACTAGTTACTGCTAGTAGCTGCTAATGAGGCACTACCAGCTCTGCCCCTTTCCATTATGTAATACAACTCAAAGGCTTTAATGTATTATATGAATAAACCAAAATATCCTAATTATAGCAGGAAGGATGAATGATGTTATGGTAATATATTTAGTAATAACAATGCACAGGATATTAGGCTTAGTATGTATATATAAAAGGAACAAGAAACTGAAGTGTGAGAAGGGGGAAAAAAAGGAACCAGATGGAGAAATGGACCCTAAATTTTGGGTCAGAGTCAAGGACGCTAGCTCACGTCTAAATAAACCAGTAGCTAAAATTTTATTGAAAATAGGATTGTTTATTTAAAAATATAAATAAACAGGTAGTAAAATTTTCTAGACAGTCAGCCAATGTAGCTTAACAATGTGGATGAATAGGCTTTTATACAGGACTGGGCGGAAACAAACAATAAATGCTGAGAAAAGTGATGGACAATGTGCTCAAGTTTGTCTGATGTTTGGTGGAGCCCACCTGAGTGACATTATCTTCGAAAAGTGAGAATGTTTAGTATGTAGATTGTTTTTATTTAGCTGCTGGCTATTTACTTTTCAATTAAATTGTTAATTTTAAAGTTACTCATAGTCTAATTGGTTCGGCCCCAATCAGTAATTTTAATTCTCAGTTAATTTCAATACATTATATTTTTTAATTAAAATTTCTCGATAAAGAAAACCTCTTTTCACTTTAAGAGGTAATTCTATTAAATTTGGAAGAAAGAACAGGAAAGGAGGATAGAAAAAGGAACAAACACAATATTGTGTGTGTGTGTATGTGTGTGTGTGTGTGTGTGTGTGTGCGTGCATGCATATATATATATATATATATATTTACATCCTTTCCCTGTGTTGTCCTTTATGTTATTCTTTTCACATGTTCCTATCTAAGTGTCCTATCATTTTTTTACAAATTTCCTTTTTTTCAATTTTTTTTCCCCTCTTTCTTTTAGGAAGTTGCATTGCGCGTTTCACACCCCCTCCTGATGAGTAATGTATTGTAAAGTGTGAACTGTGTTCTTTTCCTTGTAAAATCCATATTGTGTTTGTTCTTTTTAAAAGTTTCTATCCACCTTTCCTGTACCTTCTTAAAAAATATATAATAAATAATAATTTTTGAATTCATGTTTTATAATACATTTTTGAATTCATGTTTATAATACATTTTTGATGACTAGCAGATAAATTTACTGAGATAAATTTCAAGAGCTAGTCTTCAAAAAATTAAGTTTTGTGGATTTGTTATTTATACTAAGATTTATTTTCTCCAGTCTTGAAAATATTGGGCATTTCAACCAATAATTAGTTGTTTTTTTGTTAAATGAAAACTTAAAGATTATTCATGATATACCCATTATCTTATGTTGAATTAAATATATAACTAGTTAAAGGCAAAGCTAAAATATGTAATATTTTGAAATGTTATTAGTGTTTTAAATATATTTTTAGTATCCCTGTTTTATATTGTAATGAAATTGAAGCCCTATTTTTTTTGACAAACTCGTCATTATATATATTTCCATCTCATAATAAAAGTGTTGTTCTAAGTTTATAAACTTAGAGAGGGTGCTTATTCAAACACCTTTTTTAGAAATTTACTTTGTACAGCAATAAAGAAAGCATTTAAAGCTTATAAACTTATTTTAGCTGATACTTGTGAAACATCTTGGCCATAATAACAAGTAAGAAACTAACTTGCTTGCATCACTTAGCATGATATGTTTAATGACGTGATTTTCTATAGGAATAAGTAATACACATCATGCCCAAGGGATGTGCAAACATCAAATTAATTTTGAATATCTATCCACTTAAATTAAAACAAGAAACAATCCCGCCTTTAACAATTTATTGTAAAGGTTTGTAAGAAATAAGTATATGTACATATACAAATATTTTCCATTCGTTGTTATTTTGTGCCATTATGTATATTAAAATTGATGTCACATATAAACATAATGAACCAATTAGTGGTACATGTTGTAATAACAACAGCCTGATTTATCAACTTAGAAGTAGTAAATCTATTATAAAATGTTTGCTTTAAAATATTCTGTAAATTATAAATGGTGTATAAGTTAAATAAATATATATGATTAATATACTAACATTACAAGTTTCATTACAAATCTTGTGCTCACCACTAAGTTGAAAATGTCTAGTTTATGACTATTGCAGCTGGAGATATGTATACGCTGTTTATCCTGAAAGGTTGCAAGCTTAACTTGATGAATTACACAATAGAGCAGATAAATAAGATAGGTCAACTTTTAAATCAATCAAGGTAGGACTGCAACCATTCAGGGTGAACAGAGTGCAACTTTTTTTTTAAAAAAAGCACAATTTTATTTTTCACCGACTAAAGAACATATAAAATAATTGAAAAATTATTTTTAAACCATTTATTTTAAAGTCACATGTTTTTCACTCTATAACCTTGAACTAGATTCAACAGTTCACAAATAAAACAACTGAGGAAGTCAAGTCAAAAACATGATAACCTTTTTTTCTAATGTGATAACAGTGATTTCTGGTAGCTTACCTCTTGAGCTACAACTTGTTTTTAAAGTCAGTTAAAACCTTTAGGATGGCTAATTACAACCAATATTTTATTTATCTTTTTTATCTAGATTTCAGAATTTTATGAACGTTTAAATAGTGAATATATTTCATCTAAATAAATGAGGGTTATCACAATTTTGCCCCAAACTCCTTAATTTTGTTAACATTGTTTAATCAAATAGGTGTATGCTAGCAAAAACAAATGTTTTAAAAAACTCTTTTTTTGTTTGGATACCCATTGGTTAATAGCTAGAAGTTTTATTCAATATTTTTGTATTGACAAAACTGCTTTTAATATATAAATAATATTAATATGATTTTGAAATTAATTGACTCTATTTAAAAAAATGTAATTTGATAAAACAATGTAAAAAAAATCACTAAATAATAAAATGATTTAGCACCACTTCATATTACCCATTCAGTTTATACCTCCCTTTTTTTTATAAAAACTATATAGTTAAAATTTTAACCAAAACATGTGACGATTTATAAATAAATACAACACTTGGTTAGAAATGCCAAAATATTTTTAAAAGTTATATGACACTAACTTCAGCCCGAATCTTTGGTCTAGTAAGTATTTATTATTTATACATATAGTTAATTTGTTATTTTTGTTGAGTTCCCGATCTGAGGGTAATAGATCTGATAAGTGTTTGTGTATTAACATGGAGCTTGTGCCAAAATGACCGTTTGTTATCTCAAAAAACTAAGGTCATATTTAATAATAATGAAACACGGTCTAATGTAGGTACAGAGATCAAACAGTTTTATAAAAAAAAAACAATAGCAGTAGTTTACAAAGCTAACAATAGGAAACATTATATAAAATTTATTCAAAGAATATATACAATATAACATAACAATGGTCAATATAATGTTTGTAACAATTATATTTAATTGATAGAATAAATTTTAGATTCATTACCGTTTCCAGCCTATGGCCTGGGTCAGGTTTTTATTCGTCACATATTTTCCCACAACCGGCTTGCTAAGCCTGTCGTAGTTTGATAGAATAAATGACCCTTCAAAAAAATATATCTCCAATCAAATAATATATTTCAAATATATATCTCTCTCTATATATTTTACAAAAAAGATAGTTATATAACCCTTAAGTGAAAGTTGATATGCAACATGACTTCCTTAGGGTCATTTAAGGAGATTGTAACAGATGGGCTTTATCTATTATTTTGTGCATTGAAGAAGGTTCAATAAAGAGGGCTAAGAACAAAGAAATCAAATAAATTAAGTTGATACTTTACACTTCTGTCAGTAAACCAAGAGATAAAGGCTGCCTCTTGAAGAAAATCCATTGGCAGTAATGTAAAGTGTGAACAGTTCCTCTTTTCCCTATAAAAGCCATTATGTACTAGTTCCTTTTATTTATTCATATCCATTTTTACTGTAACCTTCTTCCATGTATTCCAAAATGTGCCTCAAAAAGTGAAGAGACTTTCCTTTAAGATCTAATATCCGTAATGATAAGCATATAAAAATATACTATTTTTTAACAATATAAATATTTAATTTTTTTAAACCTAACATCGAACATAGATTCAAAATTAGGGGTAATACTCCAACTTTTTGTATATATATCAGTATATTATTTATATTAAAAAAATTCTAGCATTAGACACAGCAGTTCTCAAACTAGTTTTGCTCACAGTGCAGTATTATTTGGTGTGAGGAATCACAGCACACTGAATGTAAGTTGGCAGCACCACGGACTCAAGCATGTGCAATTTTCCACCAATAATAGCAGCAGTTTTGTGTAAAGTTATTTGTGGGTAATGTGTCAGTTTTGTTGATATTGCTTTTTATAGAAAACAAAAAAAATATATATAAATTTGATTTGGTCTGTAACAACATTACATCCAAAATTTAAACGTAGAATCTTTGAAAACTAAGTTGTTATAGGCAGACCAGAATTTAAACCCTGATCTGCTTGTAATCGGAAGTGCAAGCCAAGTGCATTTACTCCACCTTGAAGGCTTTTCTTCACATTTATCTAGTTTCACTTTGACTTCACTTTGCATGGGAAAAAGTTATTTCTGCACACCCCTAGTACTATGTATAATATAATATATAAATACCCTAGGAATTTAGATGATAATAAAAACATTGGGACTTCTTCACAAAACTGATATGTCAAAAAATACCGCACTGTGTATGTTTATTTCAAAGAAATTAAACTAATTTGGTCAGATAAGTGGTATTTAAATTGAACAGAGTAGCCTAAGAGATGATGCCTCAGTGACCGTCAATCACCAAATAAATTAGTAAATAGGGTAAACAAATTTATTTCGTTCATTTTCAAGGATCATCATCTTCATTAACTGTTTCCAGCCTGAGGCCAGGTTAGATGCGTCCATTTTCCTCTATCCTTACACCATTCTTCCTTTTTTAGTGATTTATTGCATTCTTCTCCTTCCTTGTTTTATGCTCTTTATTGCATCATCCATCTCTTTTCATGGGGGACCAATTTCCCCCTCTTCTTTTATTTCTTCACGCATCTTTGTTTACTTCCATCTCTTTCCTCTTCAGAGTTAAATATATCTTCTCAAAATATCTCTTTCATAGTTTTTCTGTTATTCTCCCATCTACAATGTTCTTCCTTCTTCGTCCACCAATCTTCTTGTCTTTTTGATTTCCTCCCGTTTCTAACCTGGTTATATAACATAGTCTTACTTCCTTCAACAACCCTTTCAAGCATTTTTGTCCTATTTTACATACAAACCTTCCTGACTTCTCATACCACTCGCTTCCCTCTTTATTTCATGTTCAAACGATGTCTTGAAATTACTATTTTAATATGTGAACCCTGCATATATATTCTTCTCTCATTTATACTATACTATTACAAGTTTTTTAGTTGAACAAATTTTCGTCAGTTCGTCACCAAGCAAACCACCTATCATCTATGATTACAACCTTGCTTTGCTTGAGGTGGGATAGAAGGGAATGGAAGATATGGTCCATTTTTTGCAATTTTTAAAACAAGAAACATTTTTGGCCTAAATAAATAAAATATTGCTTCATTGGTTTCTTTGATTCTATTTTTCTACACATAGTATTCTCAACAATTCTAGAATATTTGTCATGAGCATGATGGCATTTGAAAAAAAATGTAAATGAAGATAAAACGTCTCATTAAAATGTTGTGACGCCCCTGACAAATATTCAAGACAATATTCAATATGGGTATGTGTAGAAAATTAAATCAAATATCTCTTGGAGAAATATTGTATTTATTTTAATCAAATAAAGTTTTTTTTTTGTTATAAAAATTATAAAAATGGAGACCTTATCCTGTATTATATTCCAAACCACCTTAAACCTTCTTTGCTGGTAGAATAAAATAATTTTATGACCCCCATATGTTCCTAATTTCATTTGAACCTATGGAAAAATTTAAACAAACCCTCTTGAATATCCCCTTTTTATTTTATTTTTTTTCAATTCCAAATGTCACACTAATAAAAGCTATGCAAAGTAATTTTAACGTTTATTATTTGATAGTGTGTGTGGCATACGAAACTATTAATAGTGGGTAAACAAGTAACATTTCTGAGAAAATTGATTGCTCTTCCTACACTTACAAAATGTGTGCAGAAAAAAAAACTTATTCTTAAGCAATCTTAATAAATTAAAAACATTATATTGAGTATTTAAAATGTAGGCGGCGTGTGAGAATGTTCAAGCCAGAACATACATGATGACACAAGCTCCAGCGACACTCCTTTCCTAGATAACATCCGAGATGTGCTTAATAATTCAGCCAGACTGCAGAAATTTAGTCTGATCTCCTCTGTCAGTCTTATAACCTAACCAGTTCAAATATAACACCAGGAGTGTAGGAACGAAAAGGAAGGGTCTGGAGGCTGCAAATTCCCCCCTAAGAATTGAGATGGGTGTCAAAAGTGCCTGCTGCTTGGTTACACTCACCAATTATTTGGCACGAAATAAAATCAGTTTCTGATCAAATTCCCTTACATATGCACTGTGACAATGGATTTATAGAGGGGGTCCACTCCTTTTTCTGAGTGTGCCAAATGTAGCCCCAACACCTCTCCCTAAAACCAAAACGTTCCTACACTCCTGTGGAGCACTGTCAAATGGCCAGACTTCTTACACATGATGGCAAAGTCAATGATAACAATCCTATGGTCAAGGGAACACTTACCCTAAAAGACTTATAAATAACATAGAGATGTATTCTAGTCTTTAAAAAATCCCAGAGAGTCCCACAACTTTGGTAGATAAAGGACTGGGTGGGCACATTTCTAAAAGGGTGGGAACGTTTTAACTTTGGAGGCCAGCTGCCACTGGTAAAGGGTGATTTGTGAAACATGTAACACTGACATTTATACAATTTTTACAATCCGCCAGACATTACAACAATGTGGTGGTAAATTTGGTATTATCTTATCAGGATATCTGGGTGTTTCCATCTATAGTAATCGAGTAATCGTGTAATTTATGGTGAAGGAGTGTCTTGCAGAAGACCTGTTTTGTATGAACCTGTGTGGATTCTTTATAATTTAGAAAGTAAAAAAAGAATGTAGTTTTTTTCAAGCAGGTGTAAGAACAGATGAGATGTACTTTTTTTTAAAGAACTACAAAATATATATCTTTATTTGTTAATACATCACATTAAATAAAGTTAATTTAGTTGTGTTAAGAAATTAAATATCAATTCGCTTATAGGAAAAATGTTTTGAAAGTAGATATTTCTTCATTCGAAAATGTGAATGTTCAATAACATTCATTCTCTACTTTATTTGAAACATGATAAATATTTTTCTGTATATACCATTATCGACATTGTTTCAGCCAATAATTACGTTTGTTTAGAATATTATTCATTTCAGTAAGCATGTATGTAAGCAATGAACTGCGTGTGGCCTAATAGTCTGGTAAATATGTCACATGACCCCAAAAAAAATTGCAAGAAAACATGGTGTGGTGTTTTTATTTAGTATGTGGTATGTAAAAGAAAATAATAAAAGTTGGTGAAAATCGGATCATCGGAAGTGGTTTAAGCACTACATGAAATAACTTAGTAATAAATGACAAAAAATTTTATCACATATTTTACAATCAAAATATTCTCATTATTTACCTTTAAAAATTACTCATTTTATTAAACATATATTCAAAATGGACATAGTTTAGTCTTATAGATATTTCTCAATATCTTCCTCATCTGAAACTGGCTGTTGAGTCGTACTGTCACAGTTACCATATTGACATTGTGCACAAGCCATGGTGCCTTCAAGCCCGATTTTTTTGCAGCTGCATCATATTGTGTTATATCATGCAGAGCAATTGAATCGGATCATTTAAAGAAGTTTCTCCAGTGGAGGAGTATTGTCCATCATTATTGGAAGAAATTTTCCACATTGTATAATCCATCGCCATTTAGTTGGATCCATGTTGTAATTCTCATCCAACCACTGCATGACTTGTAAGTAGACTCATCGAGAGTGAAGTTTTGTGGCCGACAGTGTTGGAGGTAGTCTTTTGGGCTTCACAAATGTTTTTGCAGTGAATATTTTCCCACAAAGAATGCTGTAACGTAGTTATATTAGAGAATCAGATTGGTTCCCCTTAAACATGGACACCATTGCTTTGCAGCCAGTGGTCTTTACAGTATCTTGATCTGCGTTAGAAGTACAAAAAAATTTCCGAACTATGAAAAACAGGATCGCCTATAACAACTCTTTGAAAGACCGACTTCTTGCAGACCCCATAGATTCCTGATGTAGTGTAGCAACCAGAGAATGCATGGGCCAACAACAAATCAGAGCGTACAGCTTCACCAAGTAACTGTATCAGAACCTTCATGTTGTATACATATGGTTTCCCTTTGTCTTTGTAGGATCGAAAATAATGATCCTTGCAGTCATTTTGCAGCATGATAAAGCAACAATACCAATAGGTCTCTGTCTTCACCGATGAAAGTTGTAGACCTGTAAGATGACATTTCAATGATTGATTTCCCTATACAGTATATGTCTGTGTCTTCTTCAGCGTGTATGACATGACAGCCTTTCTGACGCAAGTGGTCAGCGATGAGGTAGACGAGGGCTTGTTTATTCTTCTCTTTTGAGAGGAAAGCTTGCATTTTCCCAAAATATTGTGTTCCTTTTCTTATGTTGACATTGTTTGAAACAGTGATTATTTGACTTAAATGTGTATTGTCCTTTGTGCTTGGTCGTTCATCGTATCCATCAAACAAAATCGTGACACTTTCCATTGTGATTTGATGTGAAACACAAGTAGTCATCAGCAATTGAACTGTAGGTACTTACTTCCTTCCATTTCAACTGATGTAGAAGTGATCCTCTATCAAGTACGTAGAGATCAGTCTTTGGAATGGACTCAAGTACAACAGCATCAGATGACTTGACATGGTTTCATATGGCCTACTGAAGGCGTGATTTCTCAGGCTTTCATAAAAGATACTTTGCTTCAAACAATGATGGCAGCTACAGTGAAAGTTCCAACTTAATCACATCATCTAGATTCTAGACATAACTTTCTTGACTATAATACAACCAGGCACCTCTGAAACAACAGAGCTGGATCAATGGTCAGCTCCTTACTGACCTTGATACCTCGAGCAGAGGCTAATGTCTTGACTTTATTTTTACACTTATATGAATATTCAAAATCATTTTATCCTTCCATTTCTAATACTATGTTGTTTACATAGAAAATATCTTGAATATTTACATTCATATCAGCATTGATCCCACTGATAATGTTTAGCAAGGTCGTCTCCTCTGAGACTGGAGAATATTCTTCAAGTTTTGAGAGAAGTTTTGTCAAGTAATTCCTGTCCCTTTCCATTCGTGGGGTAATCACTTTCTTGTGTTGTTCACTTGTTGTGTATGCTTTATTGGCAAATTCTTGCATAGTGTAATTGTATGAGGAACAAATGAGAGCAGACATGGTCCACATGGCTCGTTGATGTTCACTGATACCACTTCCTCTGTTTAATCCACAAATACTCTTGAAGGACCGCATAAGAGTCTGCTCAATCACCAAGTCTGATCCCAGGTCAGCCCAGGACTGATTACTACTCCTAATAACACGGAATCCATTCTGGAATCTATCCTACACTTCAGGATGTTGAGTATCTAATCACTTCATGTTCTGTAGTAGAGATACACAGATTTTAGATAATTTGTGTGTACAGCAGCAGCAAAAATGGGTAAGCACTCAGATATAGCGTGGAGATGCATGTCCCACGACCCTGTTCGGTCGAATTTTAGGAATTCCTTGACTATTTCCAACATTTAATGGTAGTTTAACCGCAGTTTACTTGTTTCTGAACCATTGGTTAACTTATTCTTCTTTGAACTTAGTTCTTTCCTAATCACTTTAATGCATTTAAATTTCAATACAGTATCCAAATCAATTGCACCACCAGCCTCCAGGCAAGTATAAAGTCCCTTGAGTGCCTGCAGAAGGCTGTCTAATCCTGGCTTGCTTTCAAATTTCAACAAATCGCGTATATTTCACTAATTTATTTTCCATTGGCAGCCATTTTTTTGATGTCACTATAGAACCACTTTCAGTCAACCTATTTAAGCCAACTTTTAGTATGTTACTCTCCACACCTAATATATAAAAAAATCAACATAAAATGTTTTCTTGGAATTTTGCTGGGTTTAATCGCATATTTGTCTTAGTTTGACCAGACTATAATGTGAAGAAAACTCAAATAAACATTTTCAGCATGAAGTTTTTATTGTTTTATGATTTTTCTATGAAAGAATGTGAGTCCAACCTAAAGTAAAAGTAAACTAATTTACGGGGCAAATCCTGGATAGCTCAGTGGTGAGCTAAACAAAAGGTCTGGTTCAATTAGCGTGTCCAGGAATAAAATTTTAACTATATATTTTATATATTTTCCAAGAAGGTTTAATTCAAACTATGTGCTTCCCTAAATATCTGATCATGCCATAATATGTCAAGACCTACATTGGGACAGAGTCGAAGATGTATTTACACCAGGACAAACCAGGGTTTCCACCCAAGGCGGAAAATTTCAGCTGTATTTGAAGAGTTGTAAAGACTCCTGGTTAACACTTTTATATCAAGGTAGTACTGGGAGCAGCAGATTAGTATACAACGTTCTCAGCTATTTCACCATTGCTCAGCAAGTCAAAGCTACTGTGAGTAGAAGTGTTTAAATAAGGAAAGAAGCAAACCAGAAGGAATAGTTGGGTTAGATATTGATAGAAATAAATAAACTTCTGTCTTGATCTATTCATACACCTAAGTAATAAATTACGTTAAGGTGGAATGTAAGGGACATGAGGAAAAGTAAGTGTTTTTATAGTTTTTATGACAAAACATTGTTTTGGTTAGAATAAATCAAATTTTGCTTCAGTACAAACATAAGAGGTCAATTTTCTTCACATGGTGACCTTAATAGTTCTTGAATATATTTCAAGGGTGTCCTGAAATTTAATGACTACTTTTTTGCTTCATTTAAAAAGTTTGCCACCTAATGCCACTTTGCACATGACAAATATTCAATGTTGATATCACCATATGAATAAAATCACTCTCTATGTTTACAGTGAAGTAATATTTTTTTTATTTTGGCCACAAAAAAAAATTGTTACAAAATCTGAAAAACCACTGGCTTTTTATTGCACCTACATCCCCATCTTAAGATGAAAACATAAAGAAACATATCCGTATGTGTAAATGTGAAAGTGATCACAAGATTGAAGTGTGAAGAGTATATAAAGAAATAAAGAGAAAAGTTTTATTCTGTTATATTAAAGCCCATCTCTCCTTTAAGGTTGGCCTCCTTCCCTATCACTTACAATAAATCACTTCACAGTATTTCCACTCTATTCTTATACGTTTTCTAAGACATTAGATAATTCTTTATATAACCTGTGTAATAAATATTAATATATTGAGTGCTATACTTTTGCCAAATTGAAAGTATTAATACATATAAGACTTATGTAACTATACATACTCATTCAATTTGGTACATTTTGACAATATTTTTCTTCAAACATGGGTGTGATAAAAATCTACAAAAATAATATTTTCATATTTTCTAACTATACTTTTAAGGTACAACATTATTTTGAGTACCCGTCTGTATCAAAAGTTTTAAATATGACCAGGAGGGTAATAGTTTTGATTTGTTACATGGTTATTAAGACCTTTATAGACATACCAGAAGGCTAACTAACATAGTATTGAAGACCAGATGTTGGTGCATTCATTCATTTGAAAAAGTTATTTCTCTCAAACAGAGAGATCAATGCTCACACTATGGCTAAGAAGTCTGACCAGACGATGTTTATCAATACAAGACACACACACATACATACATACATACATGCGCACTCACACACACGCACACACATACTTCTATCGGAAATAAGCTTCCAGCATCTCTACAAACAGCTTGTTCATGGGGACCTTGCCCTCTCTGTGGATGTTAGACCAGTACCGGCGGATCACTTGGTCAGCCTGGCGGAGTGATGGCAAAGAGAGCAGAAGGTGGTGCATGTGGTAGCCAGATGTACTGGGCCTGGACGGTCAAAATAAAACAAATCAAAAATTGCTATATTAAGCTGGTACTCTATATAAATATATAAACAAATACACTTTTCTATTTATTCTTAAACTTCTACACTTCCCACGTCTTCAAACTTCCACAGTTGCACAATGTTTTGAATTTTCAGAAATATTTATTTTTCATATAAAGAGACATTAATGAAAAAGTAACATTCCCTAATATTCAAAACAATGTGCTACTGTGAAAGTTTGAAGAAGCAGGAAGTGTAGAAGTTTAAGAAGAAATAGAGAAGTGTGTTTGTTCCTATCTAGGCCTAACCCAAATATCCTTTCAGGTTGGCTTCCTTCATGATAACTTACCTTACATTATTGTGCAGTGTTTCTACACTGTATTATTATTACTTTTTTATAATTGTTGGTGTGATTTTAATGTCCATAAAGACATGAGTGTTGAAACCATTTTAATCCTTTTTTATATTAGGCTCTATATATATATATATATTTAGTGTTGTTATTATATTTAAATTGTGGGTTTTTTTATTGTTGTTTCTAATTTAAAAACCGATATTTCCATTTATTAGCTTTTTTTCTAGCTGTATTTATCTTTATAAAAATTATCGTCACTCATATTTTAAGAACATATGTTTTAGTATATTTTTTTAAACTGAAATTTTAAAGGTATGATACCTATTTATATTTAAAATAAACAAATATATACTCTAAACATTTTAAAACTATGAAAATATTCTTACTCGACTCGAAATCGGGAGCTTTTAGAAATACTCGAGTTCGACTCAAATGAAAAAACCCAAGCTCGCAGACCCCTAATATCAGACAAATATTCTCACCAAGAATCCCATATGAAGACTTGACTGCGCTGAACCGTGCTGTGACAGATATGCTATGCTTGGTGTGAATACGTTTATAAACAAATAACTAAACAACATTTGTCGTGTGAAACGGTTCATGTTGGAAATGATTGATGCATGATGATATGAATGGATCTTAAGAAATACAAGGTAAATGTAGGCCATGGGAGTGAAGTTTGTGAGGAGTAGCTGTCACCAGGATAGAAATGATTATGAATGAAGTTGCCTAGGCAAGATTGGAGGTACAGGGAGTAAGTATATGAGAGCAATGTTTGTAGAATTCAATGTGAATTATTATTTAGAATAAAGATAATAAGAAGGATATGTAATGTGATAATAAACTTTAATGGATGATTAAAGAAGATTGATTGAAATGGGAATTGTCAATTTAACATTAACTTAACAGTTGTATTAAAAAACTAATGTTGAATGTAAATTATTATATATAAAGAGACATTAAATAGAAACAAGTTTAAAAATGTCATCAATTAACATATAAGATAACAAACATTAAAAATAACACATTAAAATATGAGTCATTAGACAAGTGAACATGTATACATTAAAATTATATAGTTTAATCAGACTATATCTGAAGATTGTTCATGACTGGAATGATGTTAAATTTTTAAGTTATGCAATTGAAGCAGTAAATAGAATAAGTTGAATTGGAAAATTGACAATATTGAATGGTTGAAATTAAAAAAATTTTAATGTTATATTATTTAATTCTAAGTTCTTATCTGTAGTCCCTTGCTCCTTTTGTAGGCTTCGTAGAGAATGCACGTTATTAATGATGTAACATGTTTCGACGCTCTACGGCATCATCCTCAGACATGAAATACAGCCTGAATGTGGTGTTCTAGTTGAAAACTCAAGTTGGATTCTAGTTTTCAACTAGAACACCACATTCAGGCTGTATTTCATGTTAATTGATGACATTTTTAAACTTGTTTCTATTTAATGTTTCTTTATATATAATAATTTACATTCAACATTAGTTTTTTAATACAACTGTTAAGTTAATGTTAAATTGACAATTCCCATTTCAATTAATCTTCTTTGATCGTCCATTAAAGTTTATTATCACATTACATATCCTTCTTATTATCTTTATTCTAAATAATAATTCACACTGAATTCTACAAACATTGTATATCTGCTTCCTTATTACCATTTCATCATGTTTTTTAAGAATATGAGAGCAAGCCTGAGATGATATAATCGTGTATCGAGGATAGAAAAAAAAAGCTATCAAAGAAGATGATTGAAATGAAGTATGTAGGAAAAAGACTGCAAGAGAGAACAAGAAAGAGATTAGAGGAGTAGATAACAAAGAAAGTGTGCACATGTGAGGAGAAGAATGGAAGCAGTTAGAGGAGGAAGAATGGTGGAAGGAGAGGAAGATGGAGGAATTTTACTAAACTGAACTGATTTATTTGACTATGGACAATTTGTTTAGGGCATCCACAGGCTGTGAAAGCCTTAAAATGTTGTTTACATCTTTTTAAGGTCCTCTTTCTCGGAACATATATTTGGCTCTGGTAGTTAGGCTATAGGGTAAAAAGTGTTTTATATTAAGAGGATGGTTGCTTTGGAAAAAGAGGTACTGTTGATGGTTGATAAAAGTGACTTTAATATCAAATTATATTATGTGAAATACACTTTCATCACAATTATTTGCATTATGGCATGTCTATTATGTCAATGTTTAACTTTATTTTCCTCTTTTCCTTATTTTTTATCAAGTTCCAGAACTATACAATTATTGTAGCCACTGGGTCTCCTTGTTAAACACTTTAATCCCCCCCACCGTTTATTGTGCTATTTCCCACCCAAAAATATCCTGGAGTTTAAATGTCATTCCTGCACAGGCCTAGTTTTGTTGTAAACTTTGAGGCCTAAAGTGTTATGGGCTGTCGACATTTGTCATTCTATCCTCCTTTCAATGTTTACATTAATCAAAGGAAAATAAAATACTTTTGAAATATACAATGAGAAATCTGTGTATAATAATCAATTTATGTTCTGCTACTAGCTGACAAATTCGAGCAGGAGGCCTGATTTGATGTTTCCTAAGAATTATTGATATTTGTTTTAAATAATAGTTTTTATAGCTAATATTTTCTGTAAAGTGCAAAAGCCTTGCCGTTATCAATGATTATTGAACTCCTATCCTATATAATAATAATAATATAAATAATCATAATCATCATGAAACTCACCTGATGACCGCAACACAGTCGGAGAGGGCCGACAAGATATTATCTCTGAACTTCTTGACAGACAAGAACTCGTCCATTCTGACATCAGAGTTGGCGAGGATTAAAGCCTTCATGATGTAGTACTCTTCCTTGGCGATAGTTAGCCTTTCTAACCTCTCAACAATTTGGATACACTGAACAAGAAGAGTTAACTATTACTTAAGAAAACACATAATTTCATAGTGTTTTTAAGTACAGGAAAGAGAGATTGGAACCAATGAAACCACAACATTCAATAAAAAGAACATAGTTCACACTACAATGCTGCCACCAGACAAAGAACCGATTGCTATTCCTTGAATAAAACTAATAATTACTGCTTAGAACTGGGTAAGATCCACTTTTACTAAAATTAAATTCTTCATTTTACCAGTGAATCCAAAACATCATTTTTTAAATGACAAGTTAACGTGAATTTCTTTTGTCCACATTTAATATTGAATTAATGGTTTGGGGTTTATTTTGTCTGTACTATAAGGATGTTAGGCTAATTGGTAAGCATTATGGGTGTGCCAAGTTTACTTTTCAATTTGAAGAAAACAAAAAAAAAAAAGACCGTAAATTGAAAAAATGATACCTGAACACAGGAATCGAACCTGGGATCTTTTACTTAGTAAGCTGATGCTCTAACCACTGAGTTAGTAAATATAATAATAGCATGATAGGCATATTCCTACAATTAGGGGCGCACCTAGGATTTTGATCTTGGGGGTGGGAGCCTTTATATAATAAGTTTTATAATTACACCATTATATATTTCAATTACTGTAATATTTGGAAATTTTATTCAAAGTAGGGGGATAAGAATGATAGAGAATCAGCGGTGCCCTCTAAAAGGTGGGGGTCCGGGGCAAAATTTTAATTTCAAAGGATGCAAATGGTAATATTTAAGCTAATTTTACCAAAATCAGATCCTCGGCCTACCCTTTGTCACTGTGAACGTCACTGGTTATCAGGTCTGTGTTTACACATTCTTCTTCACACCCAGGATTTGCAGTTAGTTGGGGTGGAGGCATATGATAATATTAACTGCCCCTTCCCCTCTTCCTAATACAATGATGTTTATATAATTGCTTTAAAATAATAATTTCAATTACTGTACCCACTTCAAAACTTTATGTACAAAGAGTAACGACTTTAACCATTTTTTAAAAATATTACGGTATCACAGGTCTAGTTTTCATTTAAGGCAATTGGCCCTTTTCATTTGGCGTGGAAATGTAGAGCCGTGGAAACAAACAGTTATCTTCAAGAATTATTATTGTTTTGCAAGCTTCTTTTCATAAATGGTTTGTTCAAGAATAGAAGCATGTTGATTAAGTTATACTTTTTATGTATACACCTTCTCTATAATTTTAACCGTGATCAAATATCGATAATATTGACACTTTTCAATAGAAAACTGCTGGCTTCATAACAAAAAATAAGAGAATAAAACAATTAATAAATATCGATACATTATATTAGAAGGGGTGTTGAGAATATTAACATAAAAATTTCACTCATTCTCGAGAAAACTGATATTTCCAAACGTATAATTTTTCCACAAGACCTGTCCGGTAGCTAGCGCCATCTACGGTTTCCGTGATCCATCTGTTCTTGTTGGGCAGGATACTTTGGTCAGTTGTAAAGCTACTCCACACCTTTCACCCTCCCGCCCACCATCCCACAAAATAGGTTTTAGACTTGCACTCGACAGGACCAAGGACCTTAAGTGCAAATTTATAGTAAAATTAAAAATCAAAACCAAAAAGTATTCCTTTGAAAAGTCCTAATTACTGCACAAAATGTCTTATATCAAAGATAATTTAACAAAATATAATTGATTAATTTACAGTACATAGTGCTAACAAGGACTGCCCATTTCCCACGTTTGGTTTAACATTTTTCAAATATTTACAATTTACAGTACTAGGTCTAATCTTCTTGACCTTTCCTTCAACACTGAAAAAATATTTTTGTTTTATACAGGAATTTTCTATGAATGTACAGACGAGCCCAACCATTTAATATGTTTTCACCCATTGTATTTCTTGAGTGTCTCTTGATACGACGTAATGTAGCACTACTTGTAGATATGGAGAGAGTTTAAAATATTTTCAACAAAGTATGCACAGAGGAAAATATGTCCTTGTCACACTGGTTCAATTTTTTTATTGCATTTATTGGAAAATTCCGTACAGTGGACTCAGTTCTGAACTATTAATACCATAGTTCTAGTTCTGCAAGCAGATAATTCCTGCTACAGCCCTCAATATCATTCTTGTAAGTATCAGACATCTTTATTAAGGCTTCCTTCTATTCTTCAGTCACAGTTTTTTCAGTTGGAAGAAGGCAGGTGAAACATTTTAATATGTCCTTATGCTTAAGAAATCGGTCATTTATCGCGTTGGATAGCGAGTTGATCCAAGGAATGGCAAAGTGTAACTAAGTGGTTTCTTAGATGAAACCATGGATATTAGAAATCAGACTAACCAATGTCATTTAAAAGAATGTTTGCCCCAGATGATGATAACTACAAACATATGTTTGTAATATCCTCGAGAAGCCCTTTAGCTGGGGAGGGGGGGCCTTCAGAACCCCCCCCCCCCCGAANCGAAGGGTACACCCCTGCCTAATATTCCCATTACTATTGGCAGCATAAAGCCCTCATGAATTGAAGGTGGCTGTGTTATCTGATAGCTCATGATCTTAAATGCTCACTCATATATATATATGATGATTTCCAGATGTCCATCACAGACTCTGGCTTAAAATATGGGTGAAAATTGACCCAGGGCACTTGGAAACTCTTGGATAACTCAGTGGTTAGCGCATGACATACTAAGCCGAGTGTCCTGGGTTTAACACCCATGTTCAGATGTAATTTTTCAATCTAGAGAATATGATGAGAATATAATAGCATGGTTATTTAATCCATAAAAAGAATATATTAAATATTCTTGAAGCCTAATCGAAGTATGAATATCAATGTGTTATGACATAGAAAAAGCGGTAGAGGGAAAAAGACCAGTTGGACGACCCAGAAAAAGTTAGGTGGACCAGACAAACTGACAAAGAAACATGTAGAGAATAAAGAAGAGAACCAGAGAAGATTGTTGTAGGGGAAAATGTATCTGGACAGATAATGTTGGAAAGAGCTAGTTTGTTAACACATTGACCGGAAAGCTGGAGGGGTTTAGTCCCAAACTAGGAACATACTGTATATTCTCTAGCACATACGGTTGGGCTCCCAGTTATCACCATTCTGCATCAACCTGTGGATTAAACTATGTCCACAGATCTGTCAGTAGATTTACACCATTGGCAACTCCCACATATTTCCCTGAAGAATTCTCATTCAGTTCACAAAACCACTGTTTTCTACTTGTTATGAGCTACGACGTAGCTGAGCCAATTAGCCACATGTCTGTCAAGGTGCTGTTTGTAATTACACTTGACACTACCATGAACACAACTGGTGTTTTATTATTACTCTGCAGACAGTCATGCTGTCAGTGTCTCACTTGGCTCCAACTATTATACTTAATTTACTTTTTTTGGTCTTCAATATAATTGATTGCTTTCCTTGTTCTCGCTATTATTCTTCCAGGCCTTTGATGTTCTGCTAATCATCTTCCTGCTACAGACATTCTAACAGGCTGTTCATGTATCTGCCTTCTCTTATTTTCTACCACAATTCTTGAAATTTTTGATAATGTGGTGCAAAATATTCATCATCCTTATGCTGTAAGAGTTTTTCACCCTGATTTTCAATTTCAGCCACAAGTTTCATAGCTTTGGACATATGCACTGTCAATGGCTCATCTTCTGCCATTTGTAGATTAAAAAAATCCTCAAAGAGTGCCATAACCGCCGTTTTACTCTTCTTCTGGTGAATGGCACCCAAATTGTCATTTATTTATTTTGCTATGGTGCAAGTCAAAACATTCAAAGCCTCTTAATTATCCAAGGATTAGATCAATATGGTCATTGTCCTGTAATTGTTTGAAATAAACTCTGTTTGTTGCTTTGTCGTTCCATTTTCATTCATAGCCTCAGTTACATATTTCATCAAATGAGCTTGAGCCCTTGACTTGTTGAATTAAATGGTAAAAAAAAAAAGTCAAATTAATATGTATTAAATAAAGTGCCCTGAGCAAAAACAATTTGTAATAAATAAAATTATAGAATAGTAGGAAAATAGTAGAGCACAAATAAAAGTAAAAACACTTAACACATATTTACACAAACGTCAATATTCCTCAGGGAGTAGTAGTAGTTAGACTACATAGGATGATGTCTTCAGTGATGCCAACTTGATTGGTAGGGATGAAAACTTCTCTGGTGGAGTTGAAATTCTCTTAAGGTTTCTCTATTACTCTGTAGATGCTAGGTGGTGCTAATGTATGTAGCCTTTGGGTTGAAATTAATGAATGTTTAGGTTGGGTGGTTTTCCTAGACTTTTTGTCTAGTTAAGATTTTTTTATTCAAAACGTGGTGACAACAAACGTGAATGCAAATTGTCTCGCATGGAGAGTGAAGGGAAGCTAACTCAAGAATGACACAGTGCTCGTATAGATATAGAAAAAATAAATATTAGTAGCTCTATTCTAGTGACCTAAAAATAGTCCCTAAATATGCAGCACTATTTTTTTAACAACTATCAATAATAATATTAATATATTTTGTACCCATTTTAGCAAATTGGATAAATTAGTAACCAACTTTGCCATTATGGAGAACTTTAAACCACTCGTATCTTACTTGATCTTTCACCTCACAAAGAATAAACTTTGACCTCAAAGAAGATTTGAACCAATCTTTCAGAGATAATTGATAAATGTTTGAAACTCAGCATTTTATTTCCAGACCACATGTGAGGAGAACCTTCTCGATACATATAATCTAGGGATGTCAAACTTGATTCCTTAATACCCTCAATTATTATTGGGTTTTTTTTACTTTATTTTTATTAGTATTACAATTTTTGATACCTCAAATTTAGCTTTCAAATCCCAGTAAATGATACTTCTGACATCTAAACAAACTGGCAAGATTCAGAAATGGATACTTTTTTTCATTATGATCACTATTAGTAATAAATATTGCTGTTTTACTTTTCTCCCAGAAAATTGTAAATGTTCTAAATATGACCTATTTTTTTTTCATTATCTTTATCAAACTAAACAAGGTCATTTTGTTTTTGTTTTTTACTATACACATTTTTAGGGGAATTTTTTTCAACAACACTATGATATGGTATATAAATAGATAACGTTTTTTCAATGTGAGGTTGGATGAATGGAAAAAGAATTGAAATATTAGGTGTTGAGGAATCAGAATAAAAGAAATTGCAGCCTCTTTAATATCACTCACATGTTGGTAGAGCTCCAATGCACCGCATTCTCTCGCCTGCTTCTCATCCAGATTGAAGTCACTAGCAAACCTCAACTTGCCACTTCCTGAAAGTGACCTATATGCCAAGGTTAGGGTAAGAATTTCTGCCCAGGTGCTCTGAAGTAGCCGCATCTGGTCGTTAAGGGACAACTCCGTGAAACCTTAAATAATAGGTGAAATTAAACAACAGCCCAGACAATGGTAAGGATTAGACGAGGGGTTATTACACCAGACTACGAACTCTGGTTTTTGCCCACTGTAGTTTTTTCATCCCATCTCCAAATGGCTGCCAGTGTAGTAGCCTTAAAATTTGCTCTCTTTTGTGGGGCTATCTTCAGGGTTATAAAAATTTATGGACTAAAATCCAAACAAGGAATTAAAAATTAATCTGTTTTTATTATAATGACTTAATCTAAGGGGTATGAATTGGGAAGCCGACTTAGGAAAAATACTCACATCAGCATGGGTAAGGAATGAAAAAACTACAATGATAAATCTAATGTGAAAAACCACCCCCAATGTACCGATTCCATGTTAAAACCACCCCAATGCACCAATTCCATGTTAGAAACCACCCATAACACCCCAACTTCAGGTTAAAAACTACCCCCAATGTGCACAGCCAAGATTCATGTCACCATCAATACAATCCAATGTGAGCTCTATGTCCTAGACTGTGTGAATCCCAGTGTGTTTAATACCGATTAGAAAATGACTAAAGTGCATGCAACTAATAGTATTAATAGTCTTCTATTACATACATATAAATGTACAGTTCACACTTGACAAACTCATATTGTATTTGTTCCCTTTTATGTGTTTTCTATTCATCATTCTTGTACCTTTTTCTAAACGTCTAATAAAATACCTAAAAAAGTGAAAAGAAGTTTCCCTTAAAGAGTGATATAATAGCAGTAACACAAACGGAGTACAAGTTTTTGAGGCCACAAGTGAGGTGACGTTACTATAGAGGCGACTTCAGGTGTAACTAAGTAGAATGGCTTTTCTTCAATGTAACTTTCAATTCTATCTTTATAGAACTAGGGTGCATTTCCTTAATATTTACATCATGTTTTCAAACATAAAATAGTGAGCAGTTTTGTGGGATTTTTCCACCCCCCATAAAAGATAGTCAACTTTAATACAAAAATATATTTTGAAGTCAACAATGATGACCTTTTACTGTATCAACAGTGTTATTTTAATCCTTTCCCTGGTGCGGGCATTGAACAACACTTATGTTTGCCCAAATGTTCCTTGGCATGGGCGCGAATCAACATTTCATTGCAATAAGTTATTGTAATGCCATCTATCAATAAACAACCGTACTTTTAGCCAGTTTGAATACTTCATATTGAAGTTGATATATGGAACACCCAGTTCAATGCCATATACTATGACCATGAACAAAGTAATAAATGAGAAAAATAAATGATTAGCAAAAATATTTATTGTCTTACAATTAGAAAAATGGATACCGAGCCCACGCAGAAAGCTATGTTATGAATGTGCCAGGGTATGGGTTAAACGTAATGATAATATATATCAAAAGTAACAGCCGCAAATAACATTACTTAATGAATGATTACATGAAAATATGTCTAGAAGCCTTTCTAGCTTTCAGATAAGGTAAGCCCTTCCAATGAAAATTTGACTGTAATTACCTGGTATTTGCTTGGCCCAGCCTATGATCCCGACCAACTCCCGGTCATAAAGGTCACTCAGTGTGTACACGGTGCGATATTCAACATTGACTATACTAGAGTCTTGCGATGCCACCAGCAAATCTGGCTCACATAGCGCTAACGCTTCCAGCATCTTGTTCTCTGTAACATTTCATTTATTTGTTTTTTATTTGAGGTATTTAACATATACTTTCTGAAGTGACTGATTATATCAACAGATAACTCATAAACTAACTTATATCTAGAACAAACACAACATTCAGCCCCCGGCCATTAAGTTATCACTATGAAAGGGCAAATTCACATTTCGTCAATGGTAAATTTTTCGCCCATACCAGGAATTGAGCTTGGAACCCTTATCTAAGTAGAGAAACATGCTACCGACTGAACTAAGGTGTCAGACTTATATTTAACAAACTTAACTAAGGTGTCAGACTTATATTTAACAAACTTAACTAAGGTGTCAGACTTATATTTAACAAACTTAACTAAGGTGTCAGACCTATATTTAACAAACTTAACTAAGGTGTCAGACATATATTTAACAAACTTAACTAAGGCGTCAGACTTATATTTAACAAACTTAACTAAGGTGTCAGACTTATATTTAACAAATTTAACAAATATCCTAAATGGACTCTTGACTTGTTAAAGAATGTCAAGGCGTTGTGCTTTAGGTGGTGAAAACCTTCCAGTTTGAATCCTGTTGAGTGTGAAAATTAAATCCTGTGGTGTTACAAGCAAAAGTAGTTGTAATATCAATATATGATTTCCATTCCAAACACTATCTATTAAAAGTCGTTATGCTCGCCAAAGAGGCTGCAAGAACAGTTATTTTTAAAATATGTTCTTTTTCTTTTAACATCTTAAGTTATCAAAATGATATATCTCTTTTGAAACTGAACTGGAACTTGTCCAAGAGGAGGGTGAGAAAACTACAATGTAAAATATGAATTGTATACTGTGAACAAAATTCAAGTTTTGGCCACAATAGAATTTGAATCAAAGTACCTCAAAAGTGTAAATTCAGTCTGAAATACAGGTTTAACATAGTGGTTTGCACACTTTACCCTGATTTGAAAACAGAAGTTCAATCCCAATTGAGTGCATTAGTGGGTGTTTTTTTCACAAAATGGTTTTCCATCCAATCTTCACGTAAATATTGTACATTTTCTAATCCAATCCAATATTCCCATTTAACGTTTTTATGTATGTAAATTACAAATACCTCAAATCTAGCTGTAAAACGTACAGTACAAAAATAATAGTAAAAATAGTTTAATGTACATTCTATTCACCATAGTGGAACCAAGAAAGGTAGACTTGTTAACTTTCAGATCAAACAAAGATTACATAATAGAGCCTCTTTGTATTTCCATTCCGCCACTGTGTAACTTGAATTGTGGTTGGTTGCATGATTGGCCCTTATTCTGCCATTCAAGATGAGGTGGAAAAGGAGGCGAATTCCAAAATAGCTATAGCTTCAGTAGGTTTAGTTTAGTTTTCTACACATAGCAACCTCATCAGTCATCAATTATTAAATATCATTCATGATTTATTGCATAATTTTACCAGAACTTTTGCTCTTCATTTAAAAAGTTTACGTTCAAATACCATTATGCTCATGAAGAGTTGCCATTATTTTATTACTTCCAAATTCCCTGTGTTTTAAGGTTTTCCAGAAGAAATTGCCATTTTTCCGGGCAACTTAGATTGAAGAAAAGAGTAATAAAATTTCATTTTTCCGTGTTTGAATCAGCATGCTTAATTCTTCAGTTCACTTTCGCATCCATACAACGTAAACACCCGCAAAGCAAGTTTTTTGAGTTAGAATCAAATCCTGAATCAAAGCAAATAATGTTCGAGAATTTTGAATAGATATTATATCGAATCATACCCTATTGAAATATGCTTAACCCTTTGTTGCCCAGCTATAAGATAAAATGTATAGTCCTTTGTTGACCAATGGTACTTTTAGGTACCACCTTCTTTTAGACCATATAATAAATTAATTGGCAATTATGTCAATACAAGGGCCCGTTGGTACTTCTAAGTACCTTCTTCCTTCACAAAGAAATTAAATTTTATAGCATTGAACATAATCTGTAGAAACAGGAAGTTGTTTTATTATTGATAGTGTCATGCTATGACTACATGTATTGGTTTATCTTTTCGTAAATTTATTTATGAGTGCTATGGCTAGAAATTTAAATATTATATATAAGCATTGTGTTTAGTTATATATTAGGATATTCCAGTGATATTTTTTAGAAGTATAGCAGTGCACATATTTGTTTTATTTGGTTATAAATGTAGTGGACTGAGAAGTACCAATGGGCTACTAGAAGTATTTAGGATATATTTTGAATTGGACTTATAAGTACCTTTGGGCTGCTAATAACTAACGTAAAACAAAAACAAGTACGTCCCCCTTTTCAATATTAGTTATATTATTATAAAATATATACATTTGAAAACAATTTTAAAATACTTTTTCATACTAGGTTTACTCTATAGGCCTAATGTAGGTTTATTTTTGGTAGTTTATGGCAGACAAGAAATTGAACACATGTAAGCCTACTGTTTCTGACAAACAAATTCTAGATATTTTGTGGGACGAGCTTCCATAGGACAATAATCCTGACACTGATTTTGAATCTGATGATGATTTGGATAGTGAGCAAAATGATGATGTTGAGGATATTCCTAGAGATATTTCTAATAGAAACACATTTGATGACATTTTCCTGACTGAATTTTCAAAACAGCATGAAAGTACAGATACTATCAATTCACAGACAAATAATCATTTGGATAGATCAGTTGATGTTGACATAGTCAATACTATTCCCCTTCCAGAGCCAATTAATACTAATACATATAAAAACTATTTCAGAATTTTATTTATATTCAAGTAATTATATTATTCTTTATTCCATGTAGGTTAGTATATGTTTGTAACTTAGACTCTATATAGCCCAACGGTACTTGCAAGTACCATAGCCTGAAATAATTGAAATATACAAATTTTGCTAAAAAGGAAAATATATGTGTATTGTATGAGTCTAGTAGACCACAAAATCATATAGTTAACTTTAAAAAATTGTAACATAACTTTGGTGGGCAATAACATGTAAGAAAGTTAATGGTACTTAAAAGTACCTTCTGTCAACAAAGGGTTAAGTTATGGTGTTAGATAAAAAGAGTTATAAATTATAAAAAAACATAAGATTAATTTTGGACTCTAGTCCTTTAAGTTATGTATTAATGTAAGTTTTTCAACATATTGCATTAGTTCGCCTTGTCAAAATTAGGCGGTAAAGAGCAATATCTGTTGTGGTGTAATAATTAATAGTTATTTAATTTACCTCAAGCAAATTGTTATTAAAAAATATAATAACATATTTTAAGCACATTGTGGGATTTGCAATGACCTAACACCTTATCGAATTTTCTCTAGTTTGCTTTGATTCGAGTTACCATAAATCAAATAATATAAAATTTGAATCTTTAAAAATTAGGTGGCCCAATGGCAAAATAATTTTATAATAAAGGAAATTGATAAAACTAAAGAAAATTGAAAAATAAACTACTAAGAGTAAATTTAATTACGAAAGTCCACCTAGGGAAAGAGAAAAAATGTGGAAAGAATCCAATGCCCAAAGGTGACATCTTCTTCCTTTCTTCTGTCTTCTATAGTAGTAGTAGTCACACACACATTTTAACACAACTAGAATAATATTTCAGCATTGTTGTTGTGTTAAAATGTGTGTGTGACTACTTCTACTATAGAAGACAGAAGAAAGGAAGGAGATGTCACCTTTATGCATTGGATTCTTCCCACATTTTTCCTCTTTCCCTAGGTGGGCTTTCTTCATCAAATTTACTTTTAGTAGTTTATTTTTTCTTTAGTTTTTTCAATTTCTTTTATTACAAAATAAAATTCAAATCAATATTGATATCAACGAGACTTTGCAGACTCCTAATAGAAAGAACTATTATTTTAAGCTTTCAGTTAAATGTCTCAAATAAACAATAATACCATTGTTTTTACTACATTTCACAAAATTCCCTGTGTTTTTCTGGTAATTTTTGTTTGCTTTTTAGCACCGCGTCATGCTACCCGTTCAGGTTATACATTTATGTACTAATTACGCTAATGGTTTTAGGAATTAGGGAGGATACATTTATAGGATGTTTACATGCATTTGCATGGAAGGAGAGTGGAAAATCAGTTTGAAAAACCAACCTCAATACACCTGATAGAGATTCGAACCTCGTTGTCAGCAGTCTAGTCTATTGCAAATGTAGCACGTTAGACCATGCGGCCACCATAGCGGATCCCTTGGTTTTTCCCCAACACACAAAATGTCTTGTGTTTTTCAGGTGTGTGGCAGCCCTGTCATGCCAAATACTCAAGAACTGTTGGGATTACTAAGTGTAGAAAACTACTTATCTACTGAAGCAAAATTTTATTTATTTCATCCAAATATGTTTAGTGCTATAAAAACTGCAAAAATACAAAATTCGGACCTTAACTTAGCCATTCCCTTCCACCCGACCTAAAAAACCAAACTTTTTTCATCTAATCAATACACTAGTAAAACTGTGTAACTTACCCTCTAAGGTGGGGGTGGGTTTGATGTGCAGGAGGGGAGGTTGGGCCTGGTAGCTTTGTAGTTCAGGGTTTCTCCTGTACTTCTGGCGACCCCCTCGCACCCTGTCCAACCTGACCCCCTCCTTCAGCATCCCCATGCGAAGACACTTCTGGAACCTGCACGCCTGACATGCTTTCCTCCTTCGTTTGTTGATCTCACAATCGTTTGACGCTGGGCAGGTATACTCGATGTTTCCTGATATACACCAGAAACAAGAATTATAGATATATAACAGTCTCTTTTTATTTTCTGAGGTATTTTGTTAGATATGGAAGAAGGTACCAGAAAGAGAAATAAAAATAAATAAAAGTAATGAACACAATATAACTTTTGCAATGAAAATAGAAACACAATTTACATTTTACTATGCTGCACTAAAAGAGAGAGGTAATGAATGCCTCATTATGAAAATCGATTGGTGCCGCTCAATCCGTTGATTTAAGTTTCATTCTAGCATAACTATTCACAAAGAAGAATTAAATATGCAACAGAACTTCCTAAAAGTGAAAACCCAAAATGAAAAAAGATAAATTGTTAAAGAATATAAATAAATGCTAATTGATACTATAAATTCAGAGAGCACATAGACAAACTAAAAATATTGGCATAACATATGTACAGTCAGGAGCAGAAATAGGACCTTAAAACGTGACAGCAGACAGTCCCAGCATGACCCTGTGAGCTAGACAAATATCATTTGTTGCTGAAATACGAAATTCTAGGGCATACAAAGGGGCATAACTGTTGGCCACAGTCCAGTATGGTCTAGAAGATAGGCAGATGCTTGTTGACTTGTTTAAGACACTAATCTGTACACGGCTGTGGGGGTTGGAGTCGTGGAGCTGAGACAATTTTGGGTGGGGTCGAAGTTTAAGCCAGTAAAAATGTACAAACTCTGACTGGCTTCAAAATAATAACTTATAATATTATAGTAATATACTCATATGGTAAATATATCATTTTAATTTTATCCTTAGGACCAATATTTTTAATTGAGATTGATAAATTTATTCAAATATAGATTCAGAGTCCCAAAGAAGCTTCCCATGAAGTAATTTGTATTGGAGAATTAAACTATAGTAAATTTGTTCCTAATAATTGATAAACATTAACCATTTATGAAGGAGTCGGAATCAAAGGCGTACCAACTCCAGAGCCCAGATTCTGTAGCTGTGCTACATAACATGTAAAAGTATACCCATCTCACCTTTCGAAAAGTCCACAAGCCATAACTTTTTTTTGGCAGAATCTAAACTGAGAAGTCCTGCCTGGTTCATTCCCTGAACAAGTGCATTGAGAGTGGTTTGGTAAGTTTCATTCCACTACATTGTTACTCGTTCTCTAGCATAGTTAACTGCTGGTGGAGTTCTATTGATTTCCATCAAAAATTAGTTAATATGATGTGCAAATGATTAAAACACTTTTAGATTAATTGAAGTGATTTTTTAGTAATTTAATGTAAAATGTATTAATGTAGGCCTACTTTGAAAATAATCATAACCTAAATTTACCTTAATTTAATTGATTAAAAGGATTTTAAATTATTTTCCGCAGTGGGTGACTTAAAATGTGTGCATATGCCACAATTATTCACAGGCTACACTTTTTTTTTATTGGGTATTAAGGTACTTCTCTAGGCCATTTTTAACCTGGGAACAACTGGTTATACAGAAGCTTAAAAGAGTTATTTTGCCTGCATTTTAGTTTTTCAACTGGGATTTAAACATCAGTTTTCTAAAAGTTCAGATAGATAATCAGGAATTATGGAAATGAAGCTTTAATTTCAATTATAATTTGAATAAGATTCAAAAACTGATAATCCAAGTAAAAATTATTATAAATGTTTATTAAACAATTATATAAAATAAAAATAAAGTATTTTTAAAACTCATTTTTTATCTTTGTGCTTTATTGTTTTGAAATAGACAACACTAATAAAGACGTTTAGTAAAGAGAACACATTACCTATTCTAATCTAAGAAAAGAAGTGTTTTATTTTTCATTTGCAATGGCTTGGAGGACCTTGTATCTATTAAAGCAGAACTCACCTTGGATGGTTCTCTTGAAGAACGCCTTACAAGCCTCACAGGACGCTACACCATAGTGGAACCCAGAAGCCACATCGCCGCAAACCAAGCATAACCTCCTTGGCATATCCTCCTCCTTCATCCCTTCCTAGAACACAAGCACCACCTCGGTGGTGTATCACACATCTTAACAGGGACAAGGCGACCCTTTCCGAGTGGTGTATCACCCATCTTAACAGGGACAAGGCGACCCTTTCCGAGTGGTGTATCACACATCTTAACAGGGACAAGGCGACCCTTTCCGAGTGGTGTATCACCCATCTTAACAGGGACAAGGTGACCCTTTCCGAGTGGTGTATCACCCATCTTAACAGGGACAAGGCGACCCTTTCCGAGTGGTGTATCACACATCTTATCAGGGACATGGCAACATTTCTTAGTGGTGTATCATCTTAACAGGGACAGGGTGACACTTTCTTAGTGGTGTATCATCTTAACAGGGACCGGGCGACACTTTCTTAGTGGTGTATCATATTATCAAGGACAGGGTGATACTTTCTTAGTAGTGTATCATCTTAACAGGGACAGAGCGACACTTTCTTAGTGGTGTATCATCTTATCAAGGACAGAGCAACACTTTCTTAGTGGTGTATCATCTTATCAAGGACAAAGAAACACTTTCTTAGTGGTGTATCATCTTATCAAGGATAGATCAACACTTTCTTAGTGGTGTATCATCTTATCAAGGATAGATCAACACTTTCTTAGTGGTGTATCATCTTAACAGGGACCGGGCGACACTTTCTTAGTGGTGTATCATCTTATCAGGGACAAGGCAACACTTTCCGAGTAGCGTATCATTCATCTTAGCATGGACTAGGCGACTGTATTAAAGAATGACGTTATTAAAGATATTTTGCACTTTTCAATTTACTTTTGAAGGGGGTCTGCTTCTTTTCTGTTAAGTTCTTCCTCTTTTTTGTTCTTGGCAAATACCTGCCAATATTGTTCAGGCAAGTTTTGCACCCTGAAAATGTTTCTTCTTCATAGCTTTATGTAACCTTTTATTTGTGTCTGTAAACAATTTATTTGCAGTTTTGCATTTTTCTTCTTCAAGTTTACACTTCTCTTTTAGTTAATCTTTGTGTTTCAAAATGTATTACTTTTCTTTTGTGATATTTCTTAAATTATCTTCTTTTCTTCTTTCAGTGCATTCATTTTCTTTCCTTTTTTTATCATCAATTTTTCTTTTATTCTCTTCTGGGTAACTTTGATAACTTTTGTTAACAACTCAGGCAAGATATAATAAGTAGATGCCTTGTAATGGGCACTATCTCTGGTTGATTATTATATAGTTGTAATGTAACTTTTGTAGTTAGATATGCATTTAAAGTATGTTCTGATATTTTAGCCCGGTCTTTTGTAAGGAATCTACTTGGTGAGGAAAACCTTTTAAAATTCACATTTCATTGAGAAAGAAATAGGGAAGCTTTTAAAACTTTACAGAGAGTTGGATATTTGTAGTTTTCAGCTGGATTATACAATGTGAATAAATGGCTCCAAAATTAGTCTACTCTGTAACACCTTCAATTTAATGAATTTTGTCCTCAAGCTACAAAAGCTTCCACTCATCAATCACCCTATCTTCAAGAACATTAAATAGTTTCCCATAGTTCAGTTATATTCTGCTAAAAACTAAACTGTAAAAGTAAAAATGTGACATTAATACTGCTTTGGATCATTTCAAAACAAACCCTTTGTTGTGAATTTTTTTTTAAATATTATAAATAATTAATAATTATGGGGTTTTTTTTCTTGACAATGCGTCTTATTACCCGTCCAAGTTATATGCCTATGTAATAATTATGCTTATAGGTAATGAATGAGGAAGTTTGAATTTTGAAGAAGTGCACCTAAATTTGCATAATGAAAGAGAGTGGTAAACCTTTGAGGGTAAGCCACACTTAGTGCACCCGACCAAGATCAAACTAAGATCTCCCCGTTCTTGGCAGTCTAGTCTATTGTGAGAGTAGCACCTTAGACAATGTGTCCACCAAAGCAGGTAAGATGTAATTTATGATAAGAAATAAGCAGCAATGTAATATCAAGCAAAACCATTAGTAGGCTATAGGTTTTTGCATAATTGAGATTCCTTTAAATTATGGTAGCAAAATACAACCAAAACTAACAAGTGGGCTTTATTATGCAGCTATCAGATTTTATAATCACATTCAATGTTTCTGAATAATATTACTAAAAGATAATCTTCCTTCTTGAAAAAAACGCTTAAAACTCTTAGGTAATTAAGGCTAATAAGTTTGTTTAAAAAAAAAGTGACCAAAAGTTAAGTTTATTAAAAAAAGTGACCAAAAGTTAGTTTAATAAAAAAAGTGACTAAAAGGGAGTGACTCACTGTATCATTCATCTTAACAGGGACAGGGTGAGACTTTCTGAAGGGTGTAGCACAAATCTTAACAGAGACAAGGTGACAATGGTGTATGATATATTTTAACAGAGACAAGGCAACCATTTTTATTGGTGTATCACACATCTTAACAGGGACAAGGTGATACTTTCTAAATGGTGTAGCACAAATCTTAAGAGACAAGACGACAATTTCTGAGTGGTGTATCACACATCTTAACTGCAACAAGGCGACAATATCTGAGTGGTGTAGCACACATCTTTATCGAGAAAAGGCAACAATTTCTGAGTGAAGTATCACACTTCTTAACAGAGACAAAGCAAAAATTTCTGATTGGTGTATCACACATCTTAAAAGAGACAAGGCAACCATTATTTATTGGTGTATCACATATCTTAACAGAGACAAGGCGACAATGGTGTATGATATATTTTAACAGAGACAAGGCAACCATTTTTATTGGTGTATCACACATCTTAAGAGGGACAGGGCAAGACTCCATATTTTAATTCATACTGCAATAAAAACAGCATTACATTCCATTAACAGATATTTTGGTGCCCAACAAATATGTATCTTTATAACTCCAAAGAGTTTATAATATTTAATTAATGTGAGTTAAAATACATGTTTGAATTCAAGGTTACTTGGAAAATGAAATGAATCGTTGACACTACACACACAAACATTAAAATATTTTATCGATCACCTATGATGCAAACAAAAACCTCTAGATTTGTAACTAGCTAGTTCAATTAATGCTAGGCAGATAATACTATTTGATTATTTTGGATAAGAAATGGATTCAATTCTAAGGAACTATCCAATTAATTTTCTTGCAACATTTTTTATGGGGCCAAGCAATAATTGAACTGATTTGTTTGGAAACTGGTTAATTAATTAGTTAGTTAGTCAGTATATTAGTTTAGTTAGTTTCCATGCAAAAGTTTGTTCTTTTGAAGTACTTTTCATAAAAAAAAAAGTACTTTTGCTACTCAACAACCGACCTTAATATGTTGAATTAAAGTATGTGAATTTATTTGATTGATTTGCTTTGATTAATTAGGTTATTTTATTGCCTTTTAACAAGAGAAGCATTTTACAAATAATAAGTAAAAGATGTTACAGGGGGGTTTTTTTCACATAATTTTATGTGCAAAGATAAGACAAAACGAGTATGTAAATGTATAAACATGTCCTATGTGAGTGACCAATTGTATATATCTACATACTTATTTGAGATATTGTCAGTACAATCTTTGGTGAGATGATTTAATTTCAAGCCGTTTTAAGCCATGTAATTCACTATCTTTTGACAGGTTAAAATAAAATAAAACATTAGATTAGCAATGCATGACACATTTTAATACTGTAAGGTGTACTATATACAAGATTGCATGATATGACATGACAAATTGACCTGTTTGATATTCCACTCAGAGAGGGGGAAAGGAGTGGCCAATAGAGGGTACTAAGAGGGGGAAGATAGCGTATTTATAATGTATGACCTAATCAACATATATATGTATATAGATATAAAGATGGAAGAAAACAACGCTATACAATTAAGTATCTATAAAAGGCAAAGCTTGGTGGATGAATTATTATAATTATGGACATGAGCCTTATCTGGATTATAATCTAATGAATTGAAAAACGACATCTAAACTCAGGAATTGAACTTGGACCTTTAGCTTAGCACGCTTTAGCGGGGACCATAGGACCACTCCAAATATTAATAATAAAAGTCTGAAAACCTTAAATTTTTAGATGGGACTCCAGGATACATGGGGGAGGAAAAAGGGGGGCAGGGACATACAAATAATTATCAAGTGCTGTAGAAAGTCTAAATTTAGCAGGTAGGCAGGACACCTCCAGATAGCTAAATTAATCTTAAAGTTTGAACTTTTTAAGAGGTAGCTGGAAATATGGAGGAGAGGATGGTAGTTAAGGGGTTTAAAATTTCCAAAATAATAAAAACAACTTCTTTTCAGTGTGGTAGAAAAGTGATATTCGGAAGGAATGTAAAAGGACCATTTATAATAACCAGGAGAGTCTAAAGATTCTAAATTGAACCCCAGGAAGTAAAAAAAAAAAGAAGAAGCTTTTGTTGGGGTGGAAAATTTAAATTTTCGAATCAGATAGAAGGACCTCTAGAGATAACTAAATAAAAATATAAGTTTTTAAGAGGGAATTGGAAAAATGCCAGGGAGAAGTGGAGGGAAAATTTACAAAACTAATACAAGCAACTACTACTCTGTATAGGACAAAACAAATCTGGCAAGCTGGCTTAGGGACTATTAAAGTCTACATATAGACATTAAAGTCTGAAAATTTTAAATTTGGAAAATGGAACTCTAGAAGACAGGGGGAGTAAGGGGTGGTTTATAAGTGTAAAAACCTTTTAGGGTAAGGAGAAAAATTAAATTTGCCAGGAGTGTAGAGAGATAACTCCAAATATCAAAATTAGTTATATATATTATCTCTCTATATGTGGGGGCTGGTAAAATGGGGGGGGGCCTTTGAAATGTCCAAAACTAAAATAATAAACTACTTCAGTGTGTTAGAAGATTTAAATTTGTCAGGTAAGTGTAAGGACCACCCCAAATTGCAATGAAGGTTTGAACACACTTAACTTTCAAAATAAAAGTACAAAAAATTTAAGGTGTTCCCTTAAAAGTTTACAAAAATATAAAACACTCCTTGGTATATAGTATATAGTTGAAAGTTTTTATTAAATGTAAAGGAAAACACTCAAAAACCCAGAAGAGATTTAACATTTGAAATGTAACTTGGATTACAGGAAGGGGTCAGGGCTGTTAATTTCTTAAATTAAATTTATCAACCCCTTATTGATGTAATATAAAATTGAAATTTAGTAAGATAGTAAAGAGAACACTTCAAAAGCAAAACATTTTTAAAATTTGAAATAAAAATAGTAGGAATGGTGGTGAACTGGGGAATGAAATGGAATTTCAAAACTTATAAAAAAAAACAATCTTTTGATATGGTAAAAAAAATTCACAGATAACCAGAAAGTTTTTTTTTAAAATTCTAAAATCAAGATGTGGTGAAAAAATGCTGGGCATTTAAAAGCCTTTCTAAGTGTGTTAGAAAATGTAAATACTTTCAAGCAGTTAATACAACCACCACAATCATCATCATCATCATCATCATCATCATCATGCACAGTTTTCTGCCACCAGCAGGGTCTGTCTTGAACATTAGCCTTTCCATTTACTTTTGTCCTCCCCACCACTTTTTTGTCCTCCAAGCCGGCCTAATCCACTTCACTCCTCACTTCTCCTACCCCCTTTATCCACCTGTCCCTGGGTCTTGGCTCCCTGCCCACCACCTACACTTTGAGCATATATGGAATTATCCTCGCTTCCATTCTCTTCACATGTCCATACACCACCAATCTCACTGTCTATATCCTATCCTGCAGTGTTTCCTCCTTCACTCTCTCTCTCTCACCCTTTCATTCCTTGTCACTTTTAGTCTACTCCTCAGAAATTTCATTTCACATACTCTTATCCCTTTCCTTCATCACCAAGGCATACTGCAATATTGGGACACCACCACCAGACCAGACTTCTAACGCTTTTGTAAAAGGCCTCCACTTGCCTCCTCCTCACATCAATTTCTCTCACGTTTCCTCTTCTTTCCTTTACCACACTTACCAAGTATTTGAAACTTTCCACTTTCTTGCTCTTCTCCTGATAGTACTACTCTCATGTGCATATTTTTCATCCACTAGGTAATCACCAATTTGCTCTTCTTTGCATTAAAGGGGTGACCTGGTGGTCTAGGAGAAGGTGTCAGACTTCTGTGTTGGGGGTCCGAGGTTCAATCCTTGGTCTCGGCACAGATTTATCTGATTGCCAAACCCTTTCTTCACCTCTGACAAGACGTGTATTAATCACAACTTGTGAATGTGTGGAGTGCCAGGCCTCCAATGTCGTTCGGATTCCACGTTAAGCTGTAGGTCCTCCATTTCATCTCACAATCACCCTACCATTACACATTAGCTTAAGCGTGTGTAACCCGAACGGGTAGTAAAACGCGGTGATAATAATTCTTTGCATTAAACTTTATTCTATATTTTACTATCCCCTCATTCCATTCATCCGACTGTTCCCGCACTCCTAGTTCCCTGTTTCCCCACACCATCAGGTCGTCCACAAACACCAATGGTGTCATGTTTCCTTCACCTACTCTTCCTACTACCTCTCTCATCATTACATCCATTACTACCATGCCATTTCTCAACTTGAGCCATTCCGTCCACTCCCCTTCCACTTTCACGCAGCTTCTGGTTCCTTTTTACATTTCTCTCACTCTCCCCACTAATTCATTATTTCAACTCTTTATTCTTCAACGCTTCCCAAACCTTATTTCTACACACATTGCAATAAACTTTTTCCGTGCCCAGAAAAGCCATCAGCAGATCCTTCCCGAACTTGTAATGGTGCTCCTGCAACTACCTCATGACGAATATTAAAGTTTACTGTGGCCCTCCCTACCTGGTCTGAAGCCCTACTGCTCCTCCCTCAATCTTCCTTCCACTACCCCAAATGATCAAAAATAAAAAATAAGGAAAATTTTAAATTTCAAAATGGGTTTTAAGGAAGGTTCACACTTTATTAAGATATAAAAAAAAGCTTTACAGTGTGGACTAAAATTGGAATGTCAAATAAATCAACATATCTTACCGGATAATCGAATGATGTCTGAATAAATCAAATTTCAAAATTGAAAATCAAGAAATGTAAGAACTTGAAATTGATATATCTATATTTGGATCCGCTTTGGTGGCCGCATTATCTAAGGCGCTAATGTCACAATATGCTAGACTGCCGATTACAGGGAGATTGTGGTTCCATTCCTGTCGGTGTACAGAAAGTGGTATTTCCTAAATGGTTTCCCACTCTCTTTCCACAAGCAAATGTGGGTACATTTTGTCAAAATCCGACCTTCACTATCCCTAAATCATTACCATAATTAATACATAAGAATGTAGTCTGAATGGGTAATAATATGTGTTGCTAAAAAAACTATTTTCGATATGGTTGAAAATTTAAATATTGCAGGCACGTAAAAAAGAACCATACAGATAGCCAAATAAATCTTAGAATATCAAAATATGAATGTGGGGACTGAAAGGGATTGGGGTTAAATATATGTTTCCTTTAGTCATCATTTATATACATCACTGTTAAACAAATTTTTATGGATATAATTGGTATATGTATTTCTTTGGACATTAATGTTATACACATTTATTTGGACAGCATCGTTACTTACTTTACTTTGGATAGTAGCATTGTTATAGACGGATTACAATCAAAATAAGAATGTTAACATTTAAAATATGTATTTTACTTTTTCCTTTAAATCGCATGTCATTAAATTTATCCTTGGTGTGCCTTAGCTGATAAACTTTACTTTCACATTCAATCAAAACATAATATGATTATGATCAAAACCCGCCTCGGTGGTGTAGTTGGCTAACGCGCTAGTCATGTTGAGCTCGACTGCTGAGGAAGGGGAGATTGAGGTTCAAATCTCGGTCGGGTGAACTGGGGGTGGTTTTTCCTAAATGGTTTCCCACTCTCCCTCCACGCAAATGTAGGTTCACTTCCTCTAATTCAACCTTCCCAATTCCTAATCCATTAGCATAATTAGTACTTAAAGTGTATAACCCAAACGAGTAGTAAGACACTAAATAATAATAATAATAATAATAAATTATGATCGAAAGAATTCATATTGTACACTAGTATAACATTATACATATATATAATGAAAATGAAGTATATCATCCCTGACTTTGATAAAAATAAATTATTATTGAGATTAAACAATTTATTTGGAAACTCCTTTCTTGGTATTTTCTCTATATGGAAAGGTTTTACTTGTTTTTTTATATATTATTTTACTTATTGGTATTATTTCAACAGTTTTGCATTGTAAGTTTCTCTTATTTTATCACAATTATGTTATGTCCTTTTTTTAAATGCACATAAAATCTGTTCATAATTTCCTGTTTGTGAAAAAGTTTTTACATGCCATTATTTGATCACTTGGGATTGAGTTATTTTTTAGTAATTTTTAGGCATTTTAAGGCATTTATATTGACTAAATATATTTTCTAATATGTGTGATATTTTATAAATGCATAAATACTCAAAACATATTTTCTTAAACATATAAATGTATCTCCATTGCTTGTATCATTGAAATAAATACATTCCAAAGTTATACTAGAGAGGGTTGCGTTAGGAGGTTGAATCAGCTATTTGTTTAGTTGCTAAGGTCTTTTCATCACACATCTATATGTTATAATTTCCATTTATCAAGTGTGTGTTTGATTTAGTTGTGTACATTTATTATGAGTTTTTGTTAATAATATTAGGTCTTTTTTGTAAATTTAGAGTCATTTGTGATAATTTTTTGGTAATTTTTTTAGACCATGGCCCTGTTTACCACAGCTAAGTAATTATTTCAAAACATTTCTTAAGTGGAATGGTGAAGCTGATATTGCCCTTTTAAGAGAATACAACTAACCTAGGTTTAACTTGAAACAAATTTTAGCAAAATATCAATCTTCAAAATTATAAAACAGTAAAAACCCTTCTAAATATTGTTTACTTTTTAAGATTTAAAAAAGTTTTATGAATTTGCGAAAAAAATAACTTTTTTTAATTTTTGCCTGACCAATTTTAAAAGTCATAATCTGAAAGCATGACCAAAAAAATCTTTGCCTGCTTACTAAGAATATGATTCTTATGATAAGAAAGTTAACTAATTGTAAGCCTCCCCCCCGCCCCCTCTCCCTATATTAAAATAATATGTATAAAGCCGCATCCCACATGTGTTAATATATGTTCAAGGTATGGTAAACTTTACCTGATGCGGATTAAATTCAAGTTGTTCCATGATTGCTGATACAGGTATAAATATCTTAGTTTTCATGACTTGAGACGTGAACATGTCGCTTTGAAATGGTGTTCAGAAAACTATGCTTCAACAGCAATAGCATTATAACTGCACTCAATCAGAAATGGTTTCAACTGCTTTGGAAGAAGAATTAGTTTGTTGATTTACAAATATTTTCTAAGAAATGAGACACTCGATATAGCCGCACAAAGAAAGAAGATGTTATGAGAGGTGACTTCCTCGATTCCCACCAAGCAAAACCCAACTAAACATCTCCTATATTAAACCAACAGCATGGCTCCCCTTTCCTTCCCCTTCATATGAACAAAGATTACACAACCCTGCATCTTTTAAGGCAGGGCTGTACAAATCAGAAACTATGACTTAAGAAATATAAAGAAACCCGGATAGCGATAAAATATAAGATGGATTCAATATGAACAAATACTATTCAAAATTTGTTGAACATACTAAAGATAATTAAATACCTTTTGTGATGTATTATTATCAGTTTCTTATAATGATTTATTCATGTATCTTTAAAATATTAATATTTTCACAATCATTGATCTGAATGAGTACCTTTTTATTACCTATAAACATTCCTGCCTCCAACAGAACAAGCTCTGCTTCTTACATTAAGTCAGTCAGAAGGACCCTTTTCAACAAGAAAATCCAATTTTATTATAACTTATTTTTAATATAGCAAAATATTGACACATTGGAAACTTTATGTTGTAATCAGTTGGTTCACAATGGTTTGAAGCAAATAAAGGGCTAAGGGAGTGTAAACAAATATCTAGTGCATGAACAAACACACAACTATAATAGAAAAAAAAGTATTTGATCTGTATATCACAAAACAAATAAAGGTTCATTTGACTTTTCAAATGTCCCTGATTTTAAAATATACAAACAGTAGGTTTTGCCGGATGCTATGGCGTACACCCCTGACAAAGGTTGATAACTGATGGTGATGTCCACACTTGGATGCATTATACAAGGATACCCACAAACTCTTTGTGTAATTCATCACGTTCGTCCCAGAATACTGTCCACAGATCCTGGCAGTGATACGGTGCAGATCACCGTAAAAGATTAGAAATTCAAATGTGGGAGATTTGTCTTCAAACAAGTAGTGGATAATTTAAATATTATACCCACTTCGAGCCTCTAAGAATACATTATACACCATGGGATGGCCATTCTTGGGAATAACACTAAAGATACTTTTAAATTCTTTTTTTTTTTTAAAGTTTGACAAGCGCAAACTATTGGAATATTTCCCCTACTCTTTATGAGTTTATTTTTTCAATTCCATAAGAGCATTAATTATTTTACTCAAACCCAAATAACCTTGTGAGAGTCAAACTCGTTCTATAGACTAGTATGTTTAAAATGATAGTTATTAAGGCTTAATAACTGAGCTAAGGATAAAGAATGCAGTTCAGAGGAAGTGTACCTGCATCAATGCAGAGAGATGGTAGGTAAAGCCACAGCGATAAGACACATGTGGAAAACTACTACCAGAGTACCTGGCCGAGATTCAAACCACAGCCCATCACAAGACTTGATGCCTCACTTTGAAACCAACATTGAGAGCTTGGACCATAGACAACTAGTTAAAAAAAAACTCTTTCAATTGTATAACAACAAAATGTTCTTATTTTATGACATTCTGCACACAGCATTTATGAATGTAAGTAACCTAATTATTTCAGTCATTGGACTTTAAGAACGCCACAAATAAAATGAAAATTATATAAAACCTGATCTCTAGTATCATGGTCTGTATGTATATAAAAATATGTTAAGGAACTAAGGTTATGTGTGTACTATTTGTGGTGAAAATCCATTCAAAAGCTTCAAAGTTATGAAAGAAAGACTATAAAGGAGGAAGTAAAAGAGGGGATAAATAGAAATAAAAAAGGTGGAAATGGAACTGGGCACTTCATAAAGCTATGTATAAAAATAAAGCATTAGCATATGGTACTTCTTAGTATATTTTTTTTAAACTCATTTTTAATGTTAAATATTAAAGCTAGATCAAGTATTCACCTCAGTTTAAATATATTCTTGTTTAAACTAACTATACCCATCATATTCACTTAAAGTTTGTCTTGGGGTTATGAGGGAGTATATGTAAATATGAGGTTAAGGGAGGAGCGAATATATTTGTTGAGTACACAACAGCAGATCAAATTAAATGCTGACCTATATACTAAATGTATATTATAGTTGAGAAGTGAAATTGACAAACCAAAAAATTGTGAGGCATTCCCTGTTAAGGTTTTTAAATTAAGGCAGAGCAAGTAAGTTATTTACCTCAGGATGTCCCAACATGGAGTCCCCAAGAGATTGTGTGGTGGAGGAGCAGTATTGCTGGTCAGGGCTGCCCGGAGATCGGGCCTGCGGAACTTCATACCTCTTTGAGTCTTGACTTTCACAATACTCCATCTATAGCAAACATGGAGTGTTTATCAATATCCAGACAATCAAACACACCAACTGAAAGTTAAACTTGATGCAATTTTAGACTCTTAATTCAAAGCTTAAATGTGATCTGTTTAACACAATATTAGTCAATTATGAGAGACTCCTTTCGGTGGCTTCATGTTCTAGGCGCTATTCTCGCAGTACACTTGACTGCCGATTAGAGCAAGATCGAGATTCGACTCTCAGTTGGGTATACTGAGTGTTTTTTTTCCAAACTGGTTTTTCCACTCTACCTCCACACAAATGCGGACACGTTTCCTATCAATATAACCCTCCTAATCCCTAAAACTACTAGCGTAATTAGTACATAAGCATATATATAGATAGCCCAAAAGTGTTTTAAGACATGGTGCTAAAAAAATATGAGAGATAAATTAAGAGGACCGTGTTAAATAAGTCTTTCAACAAAAATACTAGCCCGACACCTGAACTTAGTTGGTAGCGTGTCTGCCTAATGAGCTGAAGGCCCCGGGTTCATTTCTCGGAGTAGTCGGAAAATGTATATTTGGTGAAATGTGGCTTTCCCCTTCCACAGTTATGAAATAACCACCGGGGGGGGGGGGGCCGGGTTTAAACCCC
>CABEEJ010000216.1:279845-306173 GCA_901482245.1 Timema douglasi
CCACCACCACCACCACCACCACCAATGTATTTTCTATTACCAACAGAGTTAGGTTCTAAGTTTTGCACCAGCCTGTTCGACTCTCTGCCCCAGGCGGGCATGACTTCCAAGTCCTGACCGGGTGTAGTGGGAATTATTCCCGGAAAGATTTATTTTTCCAACCTCGTTTAGGGCGAATGCTGTCACACTTCATCTCAATTGTCATCATCTGCCTCCATTTATAATCTATATATATCTATTAGATGAAGACCCTAAGTGTGCATTTAAGTAAATGAGCTCAATTTCCACATTTGATCTATTAATTATTTTAGAAATTTATTTTAAACTGTGTTGTTGTTTTTAAACTGACATAGTACATTTGTGAAATATGATATGACATTGAACAGGAACATCTCCGTCTTCAAAATAAAAGGATATAACCGAGATCAAATATTTTCTTAGTAAACTCGATTCTCAGTATTCTACTTAAAAGGAACAATTTCGTTTACATTTCATAGATCATAGCCATTTACTTATTAACAGTTCCAGGCAAGTTATATATAGTCTATTTTCACTAATGAACTATAAATAGCAAATGATTTCAAGAAATATTGACCCGCTTCAGTGTCCGCGTGGTCTGAGGTAGAGGTCGGTAACCTTTTTGAAATCGCAGACCATATGGTTTTTAACAACAACAAAATTTGGTGGGCCGGTTTTAAAAAGAATATCCCGCATCGAATTTCAACTTTATATTTCTCATATAGTAACTAGTTACTAGTCTATGTTTTAAACACTTTTTCTTCTTCTAGAAATCGATTTCTGGCCGGAGGTTGCCGAATGCTCGTCTTATGGTTCGGCCAGACTGACAAGCGTGCGAGTGAGCGCGCAAGCGACTGGGTGGCCAAACTGGCGAGCGAGCGCGTAATTAGCAGAGGTACAGTAGTCACATATACGGTTGATTCGGATCTGCAGTATGATTATGTCTTTGAACGAGTAAATAAAAAACTTTTTAATACAATTATTTTCTTGGAGACACGTTTTTCTAGTTCCTTACTACTTATTAGGTACTTACCATTCAATATATTACAAGAAATGGCCACTTCTTTCCAAAGTTTGTCTGTTAGATCCCGTCTTCTGAAATTCGCATGGTCTTCCCTCCAAAAAGCTGGTCTTGACTGAACCTCGCTAATAAGGCCCTCTTTATTCACCATCACCATGTTCACTAATCTATACACACGCACCCTCTGAATACTTAGAAACAACTAGGGCGGTATGCGAGAACGTAGTGAATGCTTAGTGGATCAGTTGTGTGATCCCGAGTACACTATCGCTCCACCTTTTAACCTATGATGACGCAAGCAAACCCACGTAGCATCCACTTCCTTCCAAGACTTTTTTTTTGGGGGGGGNACGAGACGATTCGGTAACATTGCAAATATTTTAATGTACTGAAGTGCATTAAAATCAAATTAGCCGCACCAGGGGCGGAATGGTGCGTTGCACTCGATAGCTTTTGACTGGGAGGCAAAGGTGCGAATCTTGGCTCAGTGAACTGAAGGTGATTTTTAAAACTTATTTATTGTTGGGGTTTTTTCATACTCTCTCCAAAATAATGGTAATTCTTATTTGTAAAGGCCTACTTTGGTTATAATATTGAAGTATTTTAACATATCGGGTTTACATATATACATTATATTATTTATGGTCTTACCAATTAAATTAGGCCATTAATAGCAAGTGTGTTAAACCTATCACTGATATAAAAAAAGTCAAATATCATGTCAAAATGAGAGGTTTCCCTAGCACTCAATGAACCAACATACAATAATATTGCCTAGCGCCTGTAAACTAGACTGTACCGGGTCGAGCGCGCGCGCTTGAAAAATAGAACCAGTTCTATCTTTCAAGCGCGCTCGCTCGCTCAGTCTGGCCGTAACCCAAGGCGTCACTTTCCCAATAGACCGGACCACCGATGGGGAGATCGGCGATCAAGTTCCAGTCAACTGTACTGAAAGTGGATTTTCCTAAACTGTTTTCCAATCTTCCTCCACGCAAATGCGGGTACACTTCCACTAAATTCACCCTTCCTTGTGCGTGACATATTAGAGCAATTAGTAGATATGCATAGAACCCGAATGGGTAGTAAGACGCAGTTAAAATATTATATATATATATACACACACACACACACACATATACACATTGAAAATAGCACGTTGGCGGTGAACGGCTTGATAGTTGCACTTGAGTTCAACAATACAATTTTTTTTTATTAAAAATATTAAAAGCTAAATAAAGTCAAAGTACCAGAACTAGGTATCAGCGACGTCGAATCTAAAGGGGTAGGATACTAGAAGTGACATTGTCTCCCAGTACATGCTGTCGACAACTTACTTAGAGTAACAGGACGAGAGTAAATTTCAAGGGATTTTGCAGAGAAATGATAAACCCACCAACTTGTGGCACGCGAAGGTATTTTAAGTGGCACACCTAAGGTCACCGTAGATGGGTTTTTTTAAATAAAGCCATAGCAAATTTTACTATTGGCAAACAAATAAATCATTTAATTAGGCCAAGTTAATACATTGCTATTATAACATAAATGATAATTAATAACCGTATCAACACGATCCGAGCTAGAGCACTCAACAGAAGGGAATTCCACAAACTCTTCGAAGCAGAATCGGAAGACAAACACCATGATGAATTTATGCTTCATTGTGTTGTCCGTTGAATACCACGGGGAAAAGCACCTGATATATTTTGGAGTTTACCATGATGAGCTTCTGCTTGTGTTGTCCGTTGAATGTCACGGGGAAAAGCACCTGAGATATTTTGGAGTTTACCATGATGAGCTTATGCTAGTGTTGTCCGTTGAGTGTCACGGGGAAAAGCACCTGAGATATTTTGGAGTTTACCATGATGAGCTTCTGCTTCATTGTGTTGTTCGTTGAATATCACGGGGAAAAACACCTGAGATATTTTGGAGTTTACCATGATGAGCTTCTGCTTGTGTTGTCCGTTGAATGTCACGGGGAAAAGAAACTGAGATATTTTGGAGTTTACCATGATGAGCTTCTGCTTGTGTTGTCCGTTGAATATCACGGGGAAAAACACCTGAGATATTTTGGAGTTTACCATGATGAGCTTCTTCTTCATTGTGTTGTCCGTTGAATATCACGGGGAAAAACACCTGAGATATTTTGGAGTTTACCATGATGAGCTTATGCTTGTGTTGTCCGTTGAATGTCACGGGGAAAAGAAACTGAGATATTTTGGAGTTTAAAGGGTAATGTTCTGAAATTTTTGGTTAAAAACGGGAAACATATTAAGCTCAGTTTAAGCTTTTAAAGCAAAGTTCATTATGCTGGGTCATACTCTTTCTCAGAATAAGAAGTCCTTCCAATTTCTTCGAATACAAAAACTTTTCTACAATGAATGTAGCTGGGCTTCCAAGCTTTGATAAATACAAACATACTTTCCGATTTTAAAATCTCCTTTGAGACCAGGTTCACAGACTTTTAGGATGAAAAGAAAAATGTTAAGCTTTTCACAAACAACTTTTCAATTTCTATGGAAGAAATTGTTCTCTAACCTTCTGATGTACAAAATTAAATTCTAGATCTTCAGAACAATACTGTATTTCACATCAAATACAAGAGAGTACTTGGGAATCCACCCAACCAAAAAAATCCATCTTCTGCAAATGCCTTCTCCCATAACAGTTTCCTATATAAAAAGAACTGGCTTTGAGACATTCTTGCAGGTTTAGTTTTCCGTACTTGAACATCTATTAGCATAAATTTTCAATTGTGAGCTTGGTCAAAAATAAGTACCGTTCGGTTCTCACTTGTAAACATCTAAGAAGCCCGATTTTTCTTGGTTTTTCGGGACACGAAAAACCCAAACATTAATGAACTCATGAATGTCAAAGAGATTAAGAATCCTAGATATAAGATAAAATATTTATTTTTTCCTATTTTTTATTATTATTTGAGGTATTTAACTTTCATTTTATGAGCCGACTGATTATATATCAGCACATGAATTATAAGCTAGCTTAAATCTAAAACAGACACGACACCCCCCCCCCTCCCCCATTAATTCATAACGCGTGAACAGTGAAGTTATGGATGTTTTTTTGGAAGGTATATTCTTGGAACCTTCAATGATCTCTTCTCATTGTAAATATTTTAAAAGGGTTTTACTTTGCTATTGTTATTTTTATTTTCTTAAATAATATTTGAAATAAACATAAATAACCCGAAACTCCTAATCCATCCAAGAATCAAATATTACACTATCAATGTTTAAATGGGCTTATTAATGTTTGTATTTTTTACAAGATGGAGGTAGTACTAAGGTAAGGATGGATTAGAGATTTTGGGATGGAGTGGTATGCCCAAGATTCTGAACGCAGATAATGGCAAGCCAGAATAAAAGGTTGGCCTGGAGAGATTATGGTAGGGGTGGGGTACACCCCAACAGGACAGAGTCCACTACGGTATCCGTACAGCCAACATTGTAGCCACTCAAAGCACCAGGTTTATAAGTTTATGAACGCGGTTGTACGTACCTCTCTCGGCCTTGTAAATGGTTAAACAGCATGTTTATGTAACACGTGAGCGTGACGCGCGACCACATAGCAAGACTCCTGCAAATAGCTCCCTCGCCTCATCATAGTGGGTCTATCGTCCCAACAGTAGCTTCCTCCTCGTCCTAGTGGCTCTATCAACACATCAGTAGCTCCCTTGACTCATCCTAGTAGCTTTATCAACACATCAGTAGCTCCCTTGAATCATCCCAGTAGCTCTATCACATTAGTATCTCCTTCACCTCATCCTGGAGTTATACCATACCCATTCTAGTAGCTATCAACACATCAGTAGCTCCCTTGACTCATCTTAGTAGCTCTATCAACACATCAGTAGCTCCCTTGACTCATCCTAGTAGCTCTATCACATCAGTAGCTCCCTTGACTCATCCTAGTAGTTCTATCACATCAGTAGCTCCCTTGACTCATCCTAGTGGCTCTCTCAACACATCAGTAGCTCCCTTGACTCATCCTAGTAGCTCTATCGCATCAGTAGCTCCCTTGACTCATCCTAGTAGCTCTATCACATCAGTAGCTCCCTTGACTCATCTTAGTAGCTCTTTCAACACATCAGTAGCTTCCTTGACTCATCCCAGTAGCTCTATCACATTAGTATCTCCCTCACCTCATCCTGGAGTTATACCATCCCATTCTAGTAGCTATCAACACATCAGTAGCTCCCTCTACTCATCCTAGTGGCTCTATCACATTAGTAGCTCCCTCACCTCATCCTGGAGTTATACCATCCCATTCTAGTAGCTATCAACACATCAGTAGCTCTCTTGACTCATCTTAGTAGCTCTATCAATACATTAGTAGCTCCCTTGACTCATCTTTGTAGCTCTCTCAACGCATCAGTAGCTCCCTTGACTCATCCTAGTATCTCCCTCACCTCATCCTGGAGTTATACCATCCCATTCTATTAGCTATCAACACATCAGTAGCTCCCTTGACTCATCTTAGTGGCTCTATCAACGCATCAGTAGCTCCCTTGATTCATCCTAGTAGCTCCCTCACCTCATCCTGGAGTTATACCATCCATTCTAGTAGCTATCAACAGATCAGTAGCTCCCTTGGCTCATCCTAGTGGCTCTATCAACGCATCAGTAGCTCCCTTGACTCATCCTAGTGGCTCTATCAACGCATCAGTAGCTCCCTTGACTCATCCTAGTAGCTCCCTCACCTCATCCTGGAGTTATACCATCCCATTCTAGTAGCTATCAACACATCAGTAGTTCCCTTGACTCATCCTAGTGGCTCTATCAACGCATCAGTAGCTCCCTTGACTCATCCTAGTAGCTCCCTCACCTCATCCTGGAGTTATACCATCCCATTCTAGTAGCTATCAACACATCAGTAGTTCCCTTGACTCATCCTAGTGGCTCTATCAACACATCAGTAGCTCCCTTGACTCATCCTAGTGGCTCTATCAACACAACAAAAGCTCTCTTCCCATCTCAGAAGCCCTATCCTCATCCTAGTAGCTCTATCATCCCATCCTAGTAGCTATATCACTTCAGTAGTTCTCTCGCCTCATCCTGGAGCTATACCATCCCAGTCTGGTAGCTATCACCATATCAGTAGCTCCCTCAGGCCATCTTATAGCTCCCTTGCCTCATCATAGTAGCTCTCACCCCATTCTAGTAGCTCTTTAACCGGACGATCGCCAAGTCAACGACGCACGTTATTCTAGACAAGGCCGGTGCCAAGACTGGCCGGTGAAATAAAATATCAATTCATTAGTTGTTATAATAATAATAATAATAATAATAATAATAATAATAATAATAATAAATGTATAAATACTAACAGCAAATAAAATGTTGGTATTTTCTAAAAGGTCCTTCCAATCAGAATCCTACTATGATGATAAGTTATACGCGGTACAAAAGAAAAAAAAAGTAAACCATAGAAAATGTCATCATACAAAGAAAAAAGGCCTTATATCCAGTTGTATATGATGGAATGTATTTCCTCTTGGGGAACCTCCTATGCCGTTTATCTGTCCAAGCTATCTTTGGTCAACATAAACAAGGCGAGGTTATCAGTAAACTCTGATGTCTGGCTTCTCTACCAGCACATGAACGATCATGTATATAGGCCACATCCGATCTGATCGTCGGGTAGAATCATTCAGCTAACAACTGGACAGGGATGCTCGGGATCCCATGTGCGGGGGAGGGGGTTTTGGTTGAAAGGAACATTTTTTCTCTAAGGAACAAGAAACAAAAACCACGCGTTGGTTCGATTAGTTACTCTAATATTTTAGGGGAGAGGAAGGTAAAATTGGGATGAAACTCACCCGCAATTGCGTGGAGGGAGTGTGGGAAAATGTTTATGAAACACACTGAGTATTCCCGAACGGGATTCGAAACCCGAACTTCCAGTACGCAGCAATACAACCATTATTAGAGTGACGTCTTATACCATGTGACCACCGTAGCAAGGCAGTTTTGATGGGATTTTTTTCTAACACCGCGTCTTACTTCCTATTCAGGTTATACGCATATGTACTAATTACGCTAATTTGTCAGGGATGAGCAAAGTTGAATTTAGAGAAGTATACCCACATTTGCGTGGAGAGAGAGAGAGAGAGAGAGATAATGGAAAGACAATTTGGAAAAACCGCCCTCAATACGCTCGAACGGTATTCTAGCCCCAATCTCCCCGTCATCGGCAGTCTAGTCTATTGTGAGAGTGACGCCTTAGAACATGTGGACACCGAAGTGAGTGGTTTTGATGTCATCTATGAAAAATGTGAGATCACATGGCATTACTTATAATTTATAAAAATTGTCTTGATAGCTTTTGTAGTTACTGTTCAAACAAGTTCATTCCTATCCGAATCGGACCGTACCTGTCCGGTCTATAAACATCTAACTTAACTGATAGGGAGGGAATGAGGAAGTAGAAATAAATATACTCGCTGATAAGTGGAGTATTTAGGATAAACTGCTCTCCCTACACCCGGCCGGAGAATCGAACCTCAACCTCCCCATTAGCAGCAAACCAGACTAGACGAGCATGACATATAGACCGCATTACCACCGATGTGGATAGTCGATATATTTAATAAAGGTGTTTGAGGTCATCACTGTTAGAGAGGTCAGAGTTCGAATCTCAAACGGGTGCACTAGTAGTGATTTTTCCACATGTAATCTACCGCCCTCTTCTAATCGACGCTAGTGTATTTCCTCTAACTGCACCCTTTCATTCGTGTCATATAGATTAAGCCGTCACCCACACCAGTGACAAAGCTGACAAAGATGTCAGTCTCGTCCCTTTCATAATTTTCCGATGCTTGTATAGGGGAGGATTCGAGACCCAGTCGGGTGAAATGAGTGTATATTGCCTATATAATTTGTCGTGCAAGCTAATGAGGGTGCACTTTCTCTTTACTATTCTCCTCTTCTAAGCCTAAATGATTAAGCAATTATTAGCATAGCTCTTGCGTAGAAACGAATGGACTAAATTATTATTATTAGCACCGCGTCTTACTATACGCACTTACGCTAATGTGTAATGGTAGGGTGATTGTGAGATGAAATGGAGGACCTACAGCTTAACGTGGAATCCGAACCACAGTGGAGGCCTGGCATCCCCCACATTCACAAGATGTATTGTCAAAGGTGAAGGAAGGGTTTGGTAATCAGATAAATCTGTGCCGGGACCGAGGATTGAACCCCGGACCCAAGAATGGACTAAAAGAATTTTTAATGTTTTTTTAATGATAAACGTTTGTTTTGTTGATGTTTAGACAAAGCTCGCTACTTTAAATTATAAAGTGTCCTTAAAATTAATAGTTGGAAAGTACAAAAATAATAGCGTCTATACTTTGTATGCAAGGTCTCTTCGTACTGACCTTAGTTTACCCAAAAAAAACTCCAACTTAAAGAGGCATTTAATATCCATTAATTGTATTGGATTCTAACTATAGAAGATGCGCAATCCACCCACTTCTCAACAAACTCTTCACCAGAATGTTACTCTGGGTATAGCCATGATTGTATACACCTCCATCAAATTAAATGTATAAAGCATTCACGAGCTAGGTTTACCTGGATGACAGCTCGAAATGTTACTAGAAGTTATCCCTAATATATCACTACGCCAACTGCTGACATCTATCACTTTCGATGACTGTAATGAAAACAGATGGTAATATATTAATTTGATAGTTAACCACAATGATTTAGGGCATTATTATTTATATATTTATTTTAGGTCGGACACAAAGTTTATTTGTAGTTTTATTCCACTTAAAGAAATATTCACACCTCTTTCACAAAAACTTCCAACGAACATAGCCTCAAAATGGCGACTGACGAATTAAACCTTATGATTAAACATAACGGTAAACAAGTTTTTTTACAATGATGCGGACACGCAGTTGATGAAAATACTTTATTCAGTTAAATATTTCAAAATACGATAAAATAATCATAAAAGCATGTATTGTATGTAAAAAAATGACAATTTTCTCTTTTCCAAGTAAATACGATGCCTGTATTAAAAGGTATTGATGTATGCACTATATTACACAAAATCAGTAACGTTTCAAAACGAAAAATAAGTACTTTTAATTATGTTTAAAATATTGTTTCAAGTTGGACAAAAATAAATTATTTAAAAAAATGAAATAATATGAGAAAACTTAAGTTTACGTTATTTTAAATGTAATATATAACAGGTAATTAAAGATCTTTACATTTATAACAAAACTGTGATCTTTTACAAGTGTTGGCAACCCAAAACCTAAACATATGATTTTCGAACTGTCATCCAGGTAAAAACCTACCGTGAATGGAATATACACATGCGCCACTAAAGTACGTTGTTTGTCTAGTGAAGTGGTTTCCAGCCTGGGGGTCACGGCACGTTTTGGAGGAGGTCACATTGCTTATTGAGATCATTGCCGCTCACTTCGGTGGTCGCGTATATTCCATTCGCCGTAAGAATTGACTTCTGCAAGGCCTTTTTCCCTACCATAAATCTGTTATATAGTAGGATATTGGTAGGAAAAAAGACCTTTCAGAGAGTAATTCCTACCGCGAATGGAATATAGTCTAACGCGCTACTCTTATGTTGGACTAGACTGCCTAAGACGGGGGAGGTCGGGGTTCGAACCCAGTCGGGTGTATTGAGGGTGATTTTTTTAAATGTTTTTCTACTCGGGTGCATTTTTCCTTTCACTTAAACCTCCCTAATCCCTAACCCACTATTGTAATTAGTACATAGGCGTATAACCCAAACAGATGGTGATACGTGATGTTAAAAAAATATGTTATAGCTTTATTTTTATAGTAATTATAATGATTTTAGGATGGTGCAAAATTCAAGTAGAAATTATGAAAACTGCCAAGTTAGTATTTAAGTTCCTTTTGGTTAGCCAACTTGCGACAGTTGCTGGCTGACATAATTTAATTTATTGTAGCAGTCTCATATTTGGTCAAGTGGTACTGCTTACATAACTTCCAAAACACACGCCAAGACACACGCCAAGATCATTGATTCTCTTTAGAGACATCCTTATAATATTATCCATTTATAATAATTAAATCACTCACGTGGGCTTAACGTCCCGCTCTTTTGATTTGTCGGTGGGTGACCTGGTGGTCTAGGGGTAAGGTGTCAGACTTCTGTGCTAGGGGTCCGGGGTTCACTCCTCGGTCGCGGCACAGATTTATCTGATTGCCAAACCCTTCCTTCACCTCTGACAAGACGTGTATTAATCACAACTTGTGAATGTGTGGAATGCCAGGCCTCCACCGTGGTTCGGATCCTACGTTAAACTGTAGGTCCTCCATTTCATATCACAATCACCCTACCATTACACATTAGCGTAAGTGCGTATAGCCCTAACAGGTAGTAAGACGCGGTGCTAATAATAATAACAATAATAATAATTTGTCGGTGATGAGGTCGGGATTAAAACAACGACCTGAGGTACAAGGGGTTATTTTTCTTACACTGTTCCCCCCCTATCCTTCCACACAAATAAAGTTACATTTTCTTTAAGTTATACCTACTCACAAGTATCACTAACTGCGGAAATCCCGAACGGGTAGTGAAATTAAGTGAAAACAATAATTTTAAAACTAGGATAAGGAAGCGTTTATATTATCAAAGGCACACGATGGTTTCAAAGACAAACCCTACAAAAGGGTGGAAATCTCTGCGCCAGTACTTCCGGGAAGACATTTTCACCAATCGCGGGCGGGATTTCCCCCTTAAGAAGATTATCCACTATCCTGACACGCAAATGTGGGTTAATTTTAAAATTTTACTTTCCTAGACTCTAATGTAAATATGCGGATAAACATGGGCGGGTAGTAAGACGTGGAGCAAGAGCAGTCAGATAAGGATATTCCTGTGGCTATTGACGATCATATTACAGTAGTAGTTTACAGTTGTGGTTTTCAACCAGTGCTATGCGTAGATCAGTGTTTACAAATTAAGGGGTATGCAACCGAAAAAGGGTTTAAAAAGCCTTATCATTTGTAAACAATAAAGTGCTTATTCCACCTAATTTAAGCTTCGTCAGTTAATGTTAAGAAATGAGGCGAGGGTGGGGAAGTGCCTTAACTCACCCTTCGAGATTGCCAGTCGAGTGAGGAAAAAAGAAAATTACTAGTTCTTTGAAGCGACGAGATAATTTTGATTTTTGTAGGCCATCAAGTCTGGAAGGCAATCCTTTTTTCCAACAAGAATAATTGAATATAATAGTATTCTGGTGGTAAAAAATCTTCCTTAACAGGATTACTAACAAAATGCACGTATAAATCCAAATTTTGCTGTCTGGAATACTTTTTAAACTCTCAACATTTGTAATAAGCCTCTGCCGCTTCGGTATCAGGCAAGCCAGCGCGCGTATAAAATGCCAGGCTATTGGGTCCAGATGGGTGTGGGGGAGGTAAGTTTCAAACAGATCCTCCCATGTTCGTCATCGGGAGGTGAGGAAATAGACATTACGACGAAAGTCACATATTTATCCCTACCCCTATCCCCCAACAAAAAGTAAAATTCCGGGCGACGCGATGCATGGCATGGATGAGATCGGTGCCAAAACATTCCCCTTGCTCTCCGCCACGGTTCTAGCAACGTGATCCAAGTGCAGGCCCCGCCCCTCCCCCCTCCTTTTCAGAATGGCCTTGGCCTTGACACACACACACACACAACACATATGAGGACCTTGGCATTGACATTGAACAGCAGGGCCGGCTTTATTTCCCGGTGTTATGTCGGAAACACTGCCGGGCATGTATCAGCGGCCACAAATAGCATTTGTCGAGAGAAAGGGTGGGAGGGGGGGACTCTGCTTGGAGACTTCACTCTACAATCTAGATCACCGCAGGTCTTTGTACATCGCCAACGACTACGCTACAAGTTGTATGTCACCAATGACTGAGTTACAGGTTATAGTTTGCTAGTTTAAGTTAACAGAATCAGTTTGAACTAATCTTAACAGATGACAGAGCTCATCTCTAGAGTAGAAGTTCTCTCTCTTGCTACGATCCGTTCCTAGGCTGGTTGCAAGAGTGCAATGTATAATTATTGAAAGACACAACAGCGCGCATGCGCCTACAACTTCCCAACACAGATCAAGGTTACCCTAGATATACACCACCCATGGCTTCTTTAGGGCTGAATGACAGTTGACAGCTCTGAAAAGTAACTAAACCAAATTATGTATCCCTACGCCGAAGCATATGATCCGTAAAAACATGTGTTTAGCAGCTGTCACTTCTGACAGTTAAATTCTAGGTATATACAAGAAACCTATATGCATGTTTTATTTATTTCTATATATTGTTTACCTTGATATATTGATGATATTAATTTTTTCAAGAATATATATTTTTTTAATTTAGCCTTTAATCCCATATTAGTTTTGAGTGTAATAGATAAATAATTTTTAGTAAAAAAATCCATTTTTTGTTAATATTAGTATTATTAACAACATTATAAATGTGAAAATCTAAATGTATATTAATACACACAGAAAAAAACAGTCATAAGTCTTTTTAACAGTATTACAACATATTGGTGAGCTGGTGGTCTTAATTTGAGGGCTAGAATGAAAATCATTAAAACATACCTAGGTAAGACCATAAAATTACCATATTATTATTAGCAAATTGGGTGACCTGGTGGTCTAAGGGTAAGGTGTTGGACTTCTGTGCTGGGGGTCCGGGGTTCAATCCTCGGTCCCGGCACAGATTTATCTGATTGCCAAACCCTTCCTTCCCCTCTGACAAGACGTGTATTAATCACAACTTGTGAATTTGTAGAATTCCAGCCCTCCACTGTGTTTCGAATTCCATGTTAAACTGTAGGTCCTCCATTTCATCTCAAAATCACCCTACCATTACACATTAGCGTAAGTGCGTATAGCCCGAACGGGTAGTAAGACGTGGTGCTAATAATAATAATAATAATAATAATAATAATAATAATAATAATACGTATCAAAAAACATTCTAAATTAGTTTAAAGTAAGGAGTGGTAATAAAGTTAAAACTTAGATATAGTATAATTTTGGTAGGAAGAACAGTAGAAGTTAGTAACTAAAGTTACTAGAACAATTTTAATACATCCGTACATCAAGTCATTTTGATCTGCAGCTATCATTTTTGATAGATATTATCAGTTACTATAAAATAACACAAATAATAAAATGAAATGTTATCAATGTTGGCTGAAAATAAACATGTTCGAATTTTATTTACTGTTCTTCCAACCAAAATCAGGGTATAGAAAACTCAGGGATAGCCATAACAAAATATATAACTTTTCAATTAAATGAATTAGATAGTTTTAAAATTGGTATACGAATTCAGTGACTTTTAATATTCAAAAGATTGATTTTATTTTGCTTTTAATAAGCTACAAAATGTCATATAAAGTGATATAACATCAAATGAATTAAAACATGGGTTGACGACAAGTCTAAAATACACGTATAACATATTAAAATTTATTTACAAAAATTGGATACAACAAATTAAGGAAAAAAACAAAGTTTAAAGAACAGCAGTGGTGTAAATTAGATAATAGAATTGAATTAATGGGTTAGAATCTCCCAATGAGGTTTAATAAAGTGATGAAAATGTTCTTGTTACAACGTTTATTAAAAATATAATAATTTTTATTTTAAGGTTATGTATAAAATCTAAGCCTTATCCTGGTTGAGTCACATTACTTCTTGTGATAATCAACCATTAGAATGATGCTGATTTATATTCTTCCGACATGTTTCGGTATAAAAATACTATATCATGGACAGCGTGAAATGTGATTAAAGAACCACGAAGAAAACTTGAGAATTAAGTTGTACGAAAATCTATGATAAATTAATGGTATATTCATGATTTTGTAAAAGACCATTAATAAACAAACAAACTTATCAACGTCGCTGTGCGGGACACAATATGGAAGATGTAAACAAATCAGGGTGTGGTTGGAAATAAAAGATTGTGGCAAAAACAAAATACTCATGAAAAAAGAGCTGAGCAAGGTAAAGTTGTCATGAGCACGGTGTGAACTATTGTTCGGGATATTACTATTAAAACAGTGAATGTAAACTTACGGAAGGTTCCTCAAGGCTAATCAGTGGCTGGTTTTTCATAAACGTTTCGAAATTTTCCCCGTGATAATCTCCTGTGGTCTTCTTTGATGCAAACAATAACTCAGCACCTTCCAAAAATCCCTTTCTTGGACCAGCATGCAAAACTACAAATCTTTTGCCATCTTTCGTCATAGGCTTATTTAAAATGACTTTAAATAATTTAACAAACAAAAACCAATATCCTAGAAAATATGTTTAGGCCTATAAAATAAATGACAATGACCAATCAAAAGCTATCTTAATTAATAAAAATCTATTTTAGATTCACTCCTCTTAAAAAGTTGTAACAAAGTCTCTAATAAAAATACAATAACTTATAACATGAATTCTTAGCCTGGTATTTATTTAATCAACACTGGAGAAAGACTCGCAAGTAATTTTTATTAAACTTGACAGATATTTTTGGAATACCATAAAAATTATAAAACTCGAGGTTTAGCCTAGAGGGCAACACAACACAATATTAGGGTTAAAATATTTATTTTATAGTCTTGATACACTTAAATTTTCGAATAATGTATATCGATCACTGGGAAAAGCTCGCTATTTTATTTTATCATACGCTTTAATGTTATATTAGATAAATAATTATTCAAAGATCACTAAAGAACCGTTTATTTTCAGAGGATAAGACGCTCACACAGCGAAATAATATTAAAAAAAGAACTCACAAATTACTAAGTAGCCTAATTAATATTCAAAAAAAGACACTGTATTATTCAAATTTGCAATGAAATTATTAACGGGTAGCACAGACACGCCTAAATACAAATCAATAGTACTCAACTATATAATATGTTGCTCTTCAACTTGTTGATTCGCTCACGTGGTTTTATTAACTGTATTTTATAAGATAATTCACTGTTATAATTTATTTTAAAATTGTTAGAGTTTAGCTATAAGAATAACCGTTTGGTTGGTTGCTTAGTATTGACGTTTTCTTTTGCTGTTTAATCCTAATTAATTATTAAAAGCAAGAGAACGTTAAACGTGACCTAATATGCTGAAAACAAATATGGCCACTGGATAAAAGCTACAACAGTTCGTGACGTAAAGGAACTCGTTCAAGTAAGACGACGAGTTGAATTAATATTCGTGTTTACAAAATTTAAACTTTATATTATTTCACAAACATGTTGTATGTTTTTTCCTCTTTATTATCAATCACAAACCATTTATTTATGTTAAAGATATGTGAGGCAGTTATAAAAATATTAATAACTGAATATAATACCATTAAATGTAAAATTTCACGCTCTATTTAACCTGTAATTGCCATTATAGTTCAAAGAAAAACTAGAATGAAATTAATAGACTTTTTTTTATTAAATTTGATTATGGAAAATAAAACTATATTGGGTTGCCAACACTTGTAAAAGATCATTGTTTTGTTATAAATGTTAAGTTTTTTTATCACATGTTATATTTTACACTTAAAATAACGCAAGCTTAAATTTTATTACGCTGTTTCATAAATTTTAATAATTTATTTTTACCCAATCTGAAACAATATTTTAAACATAATTAAAAGTACTTATTCTCTGTTTTGTAATGTTATTTATTATGTGTAATATATGCATACATTAATACCTTTTAATACAGGCATCGTATTTACTAGGAAAAGATAAAATACTTGTCATTATATATAATAAATTATTCTATGATTATTTTATCGTATTTCGAAATATTTAACTGAATAAAATGTTTTATACACTGCGTGGGTGCATCGATGTAAAGAACTTGTTTACGTCACGTTCAATCACATGGTTTTAATTCGTCGGTAGCCATTTTGAAGCTATGTTCGTTAAACCTTTTGTGAAAGTGATGTGAATAATTTTTTTTTTAAAGTGGAATAAAACGATAAATAAGCTTTGTGTCCGACCTCAACTAAATATATAAATAATATTGGCCCAAATGTCTATATATTGGGGATTAATATTTTTATATTTAGCACCGCGTCTTATTACCCGTTCGGGTTATACGCTTTAAGTACTAATTACTACTCTAATGGATTAGGAATTGGAAAGGTTGAAATAGAGGAAGTGAACCCGCATTTGCGTGGAGGGAGAGTGGAAAACCGTTTAGGAAAAACCACCCCCAGTTCACCCGACCGAGATTCGAACCTCGATCTCCCCGTTCTCAGCAGTCGAGCTCAACACGACAAGCGCGTTAGCCAACTACGCCACCGAGGCGGTTAGGGATTAATAATCGTAACAATTTGAGCTGTCATCCAAGTAAACTAAGGTCGTGAATGTATTATACCACCTGTTCGGTCTAGCCTATTTACACTAATGGGATAAGGAAGGTAAAATTACCTGCGCATGCTTGCAAGTACAGCGGGAAAACATTTAGAAAAAACCACACTCAAAGAGACCTACACCCGACCAGGGATTTGAACCCCCCATTATCCTCCTGACACCCACTGACCAAATTAAATGAGCTTGGCGTTTAGACCGTGTGCCTACCGGCTCGGTTGAGCCAACGATATAAAATTTGTTTTATTCCCCTCGACGTCAAAACGTCTGTAACGATATTTTGTAACGCATGATATGAGTCCGCTGGCTTGTCACTCGCTATCTGTTACCCCGTGACTGATAACAGAGGAGTGAAGTGCAGTGTGCACTGAACCGAGGGCTCGGCACCACACACACACACACACACACACACCGGGGACAATGGAAACAGAAATGGTTTGCAAAGCACGCTTTTTTTTAGCACCGCGTTTTATTATCCGTTAAGGTTATACGCTTAAGTACTAGTTACGCTAATGTATTAGGAATTGGGAGGGTTGAATTTAGAGGAAGTGAACCCGCATTTGCACGAAGGGAGAGTGGAAAGCTATTTGGGGAAAACCATCCCCAATTCACCCGAACGAGATTCTAACTTCGATCTCCCCGTCCTCTAAAGTCTACACGACTAGCGCGTTAGCCAACTAAGCCACCGAGGCGGATAAACGCTCCCTTGCACTCACAAAGAGTTGGGGGGTTTTTTGTGCTAGGTTTTACCGGACTAACCACGTGTTTCAAACTGATGAAGGTAGGGATGAGAAAGGTAGAATAATAGAGGAAATATAACAGCATTTGAGTGATGGGAAAGGGGTGACATGGGGAGAAGGGGGAATAATTTAATAAAATACACCCCCACTACTACTGGTCGGGATTCAAACCTCAACCTCCAGTCTCCGAAAAACACGACCAGACGATCACATGCCTACCAGCGGGCTTGATTCAGAAAGGAGCTAGTTTTTGTGTGTGTGAGGGGGGCGGTTCAATGGGGGCATCCAGCTCTATAGGGAGGACGCGATAAAGAATAGGTGCAACAAGTGCAATAGGGGTTTGGGCTTATATTATTATTAGTATAGCTCTGCAGTCAATTATTCATTCAAAGATTCTTTTCTCTTAATTTCCTTTCGCTTTTCTCTTTTTTTTTATCTTTCATAGGCCAATCTTTGGGCTAAGTGGTTAAATTGTTCGAACACAAACCTAGAAGAACACGGTTCTATTCCGGATAGTGATGACTGGTTTACGGGTTCATTCTGCTATTATAATTAGTAAATATCTAGGTACTAAGATTTTTATTTTTAGAAAGTGTATGTTAAATATCACAAATAAAAATATGTTGGGGTCGCTTTTGTACCAGATGAGTCTGTCCCCTTCCTATATACATTCTACGCTGAATGGGTAGGGAGTTAATGGTAAATGAAACCGCATGTGCGTGGAGGAAGCGTGGAAAAACTTTTTAAGATAAAGCCACCCTTAGTACACTCGGCCAGTATATGAACCCTGGGCTCCCTGTCAACCGATGCAGGTTGCGAATCTTGAAATTCTAGATAATAACAAAACGATCATCCTTTTACATAGATTTTGATATCATTCTAATTATCTTGGACCATCTACGTGGTCTAGTGGTTATAGTTCCTGGCTACAGACCCAGAGGTCACGGGTTCAATCCCCAGCGCTTCCGGAGTTTTTCTGTTGAGGCAGTGGGTTTGGAACGAGGCCAAACTCAGCCTCGTGTGGATAAATGAGGAGCTACTTGATTGAAAAAATTAGCGGCTCCAGTCTAGAAAACTGAGAACAACGGCCAGAGGGCTTGTTGTGCTGACCACATGGCACCCTCTATCAGTAAATGTTGGCATTATCTTCGCCAAAGTACGGTGACAGCTGAAGCCATGTAGTTTTTTTTTATAATTATCTTAGAAAAAACGTATTTTTTTGCCGAATTAAGCCCAGTCTAGATTTAAAGCCCGACGTTAACACCATTGGTTCAAAAAAAAGCTGCAAATTTTTTGTTAAAAAAATAGAGTTAGTCTAATTATTTTTTGTTAAAAGATTAGGGTTAGCCTAAATTGTGTTATATATGGGGCCTTATTTTTCTTTTTGAAGAAAAAAGATATTCAAAATTGAAATTATTTCTACTTAGAATAGTAAGTTAAACTTTTTTTAATCCGGACCCCCCTCAGAATTTCTAATGTTCAATGTGGCCCTTATGATCAAACGAGTTTGACACCCCTGATGTATACCTAGTCCCCTCTCCGTATCCTTAATCGCGTGATATCATGTCACCCAATAGGAAGGTATAATACTTTATGCAATCAAGCTCACTGAAATAGAACAATTTCAGAAAGTTCAATAGACACAATTTTTGTTTAGAGATTTTAATTAAAAGATGATACCTTTAATATATTAACTTCCTCTAGGAATTGCTAATAAAGAGGGATAATTGGAAATAAAATGAAAAAGGCAAACGTTTTCTTTGCTATCAATGATGCTTTCAATTCGATTCGCATATTGATGTTAATTTATCTACCTACAGGTATTGGCTCCCGTATCCGTCCGCAGTTACGGCCCTTACGGATAGGGACTTGATGTAAAAAAAAAAGCAATGTCACTGGGGAGTCAATCTTTTCTTATGGACTACAGACCTTACGGATGGGGAGTCTGTGTACAAATCAAAATGTTACTGTGGAGTCGATATTTTCTTACGAGCTACGGACCTTAAGAAACAAGATGCTGTGGACAGAGCAATTTGTTACTGTGGAGTTACTCTATATTATGGAATACGGACCTTATGGATTTGGACTCTTTTGACAGATCAATCTGTTAATGTGGAGTCACTCACTCTCATCTTACGAAATACGGACATTATGAATCAAGACGCTGTGGACAGGGCAATTTGTTACTATGAAGTCGATCTCTTCTGACTACGAACCTTACGGAACCAGAGTATGTAGTCGGGCCCTAGGTTTGTGTTGTGGAGTGCAAGACCCGGGCGGCTCGTGGCCCCCTCTCGAACTGCCCAAGAGCCGAGCGGACAGAACCGGTTCTCCGCCAAGACAGGTGAGACACACACACACACACGGGCAGGTTGGGGGGGAAACAATCAACACCACTTGGTAAAACATAGGTCAGGTAGGGTCGACCGGCCCCGCCCTCCGTACCTTATCCGTGGCGGTTGCAGCGACGTCACGGACCCTCTGAAAATACAGATCGACTGGGGTCTAGCAGTGCCGTTGATTGAATCAGATTGTACCGCCAAGAGATGATGATGGGGCAGAACTGTTCGCTCATGGGAAGCGTTTAAATTCAATGTGGTCCCATTTTTAATTTTATAAACGTTGTAAGAATACACCATTTAAGACGACATGTAAAAATGGATCGTTATTTAAAGAAATCTAGCAGGTGAGGTTGGTGAATCAACTTTTTTCTCACCAAAGAATGATTTTCAAAAATTGTTAAATTTGCATACCAAATATGTGCAATGTTTTCTAGCACTTAAGCGTGTAAACAGTTGAGTTCCCTTATCAAAATAAACAAACACCTTAGATATCATGGCTTACGAACATGCGTTTGTCATCACGAAAGCGACTTCAACACACCAATGTTGCAACAAATAAAAAAATTCTGTGGAATTCCTGTAAAGAAATAAAGTATGTCTTAATATTTGTATAATCTTAGTTTTCTTTTAGTAGCAATAAGGAAAGGGATGAGGGTAAGTATAGAAACAGGAAGAAATAGCAGAAGAGGAGGAAAGAGGTGGAGGACGCATTAAAGAGGATGAAATAGAGGAAAGCACTGGGTGAAGACGAACTGACTGTGGGGGGAAAAAATAAATGCAGGTGGATTAGGTATACAATGGCTATACAGCGTTCTGAAAGTGGTTTGGAAGGAGAACAAGCAGGGTGTCCAGCTAAACTATATTTTTAAATTCCCTGACTTTTCCAGGTTTTCCAGACCCAATTTACTTTTTCCCAGACCACTATTATATCGATATTAAGTATATGCCAAACATAATTTTTTAATATCACAGATTAAATAGGTTTTTTTTCCCTTAGATACATATACATTCTGAAATTGTATCACTCAATAAAGGGATTAAACGATTTCTGCCTCCTGAGAAATGGACTAATTTAAGTTAAAAATAGATTTTAGTAAAATTGTATTGAGCCATTAAAATATTGTCTCAAGCAATAACGATTTAAAATAGTTGTGGGACAGAGTCATTCTTAGTTCCTTCTACTTAAAATGTAGGCCTAGTCAAATTTTGCGCATGTGAACAATCATGACTCAACTTTGGCAGAAAGGTGGAAAGACACAAAACTTACTTGTTGACCTTGAGAAGTGATATTAGTCTGCTCAACATGGACAATGGTGTGAAAGTGATTCCAGATGGTTATTAACTGGAAGAAAAGTGTTATATTGACTATTGTGAATCAAAATATTTGGCTTTTTATAGATAAAATGTAAAATTTCCAGAAATTTAATAAAATTCCCTGACTTTTCCCTGACCAAGCAAATTCCCTGACATTTCCCTGTTTTCCAGGTTTTCCAGGTCGCTGGACACCCTGACAAGGTACTGGAAGACTGTAAAAAGGGAGTTAAAGTACCTATTTTCAAGAAAGGAGACAGGAAGAGGTGTACAAATTATAGGGGGATAATGTTAATGTGCCAGTGTACAAAAATATATGAGAAGAAGATAGTCGAAAAGAGAACAAGTGGAGAGAGTAACCGCACAAATTTAGGGCACCTAAGTCTATAATAGAGCTGATATTTGCCATTCAATAGATAAAGGAAAGAAGGTATGAACATGGGAAAGACTTGGTAATGCTATTTATGGATGTGGAAAAGGTATATTTAAACGTGGGTAGAAATACAGTAGCTCCATGGCTTCTTTGGTGCTGACTGACAGCTCACAGATGACGGCTGACGGCTTTGAAAAGTTACCAGACCAAATTATGTATCCCTACACCGAACCATATGATCTTCAAAAACATGTGTTTAGCAGCTGTCACTTCTGACAGTCAAAATTTAGGTATATACCTAAATGTTGACTGTCAGAAGTCAGCTGTAAGCTGTCAGTCAGCACCAAAGAAACCATGGGGCTACTGTAGCTTGGAAGCATGATTGAGGCAAAAGGTGGACGTAAAGAGGAACTAATGAGAAGACGACATGACAACAAGTAGAGTTGTTCTATAGGTGTGTAAGAGACCTGCTATGGAGAAGAGAAGTTCTCTTCAAGTCTAAGGAAGTGTTGTAAATGACGTATTTTGTGCCCGTTGTCACCTATGAAGCATAAACATGGACAGTGAATGTAAGAGACACTAGGAAAGTGGTGGTCATGGCATTAAGTTTGTGATGAGCATGTTAGCTGTCACGAGGTAAAACAGGATTAGGAATAAAGTTATCCGGGAAAGGGTGGGGGTAAATGAGATAATAGAGGAGGCAAGAGAGAGACGCTACGTGCAATCCCAAGTGACAAAATCGCTATCTAACAGGCTTTTTTTAAAACCTTTGCTTTAAAGTTGGTTTTACTAGAGAACATACAAAAATTACCATCTAGTGTCAATAAACCGACTTTCCCAAACCTAGGTTCAGGTAGCGGCCCCACCCCTTCCCAAAAACTAAACCCCAAACGAGTCTACTCTTACTGCAAATTACAAAGAAAACTTAAGACCACAAAGGTCATTTTCTTGTTCAAGCGAATTTTCGCAAATAATCTAGTTGTACACAATCTTCAAATAACGTCGACTAATTACTTGTCTGAAAAGGTTTGTTCATTGCAATAAATAAATAGGGGTGAGTTGAAGGGAATGGGGGGAGGAGTAGGTATTTCTGGTACCTGAACTATTGTATTCGGGCCACTACCCTTTAACAATATGAAAGTGAGTTGTTTCACTTGGAAGTGCTGTTATCATTTAGAACAGTGGTTCCCAAACTGTGGTACGTACAATTATTCTTGGTGACACGCCGTGAGAAACCAAACAAAACAAACAAATTAGAGTCGGAATAAGATAAAGGGCCTCATCAAATATTATAAAGATGTAACGACCAAGTCTAACCAAAACGAAAACCAATTAGAACAGTGGCTGTAGGGGAGGAAACATTGTTTCAAACTCACACAGCCGGTTCAAGAGCAGAGTCTGTGTTATTATATCCCTGGGAACCATTAAAACATTGGTCGGAGGGGTGGAAACATTGAATCAAAATCACACAGAAGGTTCAAGAGCACAGTCTGTGTTATTATATCCCTGGGCACCATTAAAACATTGGTCGGAGGGGTGGAAACATTGATTCAAACTCACACAGAAGGTTCAAGAGCAAAGTCTGTGTTATTATATCCCTGGGCACCATTAAAACATTGGTCGGAGGGGTGGAAACATTGATTCAATCTCACACAGAAGGTTCAAGAGCACAGTCTGTGTTATTACATCCCTGAGCACCATTAAAACATTGGTCGGAGGGGTGGAAACATTGAATCAAAATCACACAGCCGGTTCAAGAGCACAGTCTGTGTTATTATATTCCTGGGCACCATTAAAACATTGGTCGGAGGGGTGGAAACATTGATTCAATGACGCTAGGTTTCAGTGAAAGATGAAATGGTGAGTTAAAGTATTTATATCTTTATTATTAGTAAATTTAGTCCCGAGTACATTTAAGCTACATTATTATTGATTACGTCACTAATCTGACCACTTGAAACATCAGTCGGTATTCACTAACGAATGTTTTTAAATTGTTTATAAAGAACACCAAGAAACACTAAACGGTAAGGTTTCACATTTAACGTCACCGTGTAACTTCACATTTGATGCATTCTGAACTCCCTAGACTTACTTACTAGAACTTTTGATTAGCATTTAAAAAACAATAATTTAGAATTGGATAGCTTTATTTAGTTTAAAATAGTTGCCTCCGCACGAATCAAACCGACTCACAGGGATATCTCCTGGTGTCCAACTCTATCATTATATGCTTAGTTTACTGATGACAAATTTTTGAAAACTTTGTCACATTTAATCTTTACTGCAGTTAGGTCCCAATGTTTAAAAAAAAAGTCACAAATGTGGTATATATTTATATACATGCTCTCTCATACTTCATCCCTTATTATTAACCAGAATTCAGATGTTTAAACCTCTTTTCGTCACTTTTGGAAACAAAAATTTAAATCAAGGACACTTGCCAAAGGTGCAGAGAAACATTAGATGATTTTCATTTGTTTTAGTATTTTACACTTGAAAAATTTAACCGTAGTTTTTAATTCTCATAATATTAGTGTAAATAAAACTATGACGGCTTCAGCATTTTTTTTTTCTCGGCGCAAAGGCTTCTTCGGTCAAAAATAAATGTGGGCGCCCCTGGTTTATTGTATTAGACCAGTGGTTCCCAATTACCGTACCTGCCAGTAGAGGACCCTCCCTACCCCCAAGAGTTTCTTTGAGATCGGTGGACCCCTGTTTTTTCTAATCTATTTTATGTATATAAAATGGCACGGCACCCCTCGACCCCCCCCCCTCCCCTCACCATATTAATAATTCATGTTAGAAAACCTACAAAACTGGGAATATGGCACAATAAATCCGAGTCAAATGTGTTTTTACATAATTTTATTTTACACTAACTCTAGTTGTAATAATAATGAATAGTAATAGTTAACACAAAAAAGGTTAGTTAGGCCTACATGAAAATTTATTAATAGTTAAAAAGTTCAAATTTATTCATTTGGGTCTAGTATTAGTGAGATAAGTGAAACCTCTTCTTTTTCCCATCACTTCTTGTAGATCATGTTGAAATCCGGACACTTTCTGACTCGAAAATCCGAAAGCATGTCAAGTATAATTCTATAATTGTCTTTCATGAAGCACTAAGCAGGTGGGTGAGAAGGGGAGGCTTTTTATTGATTGAGATTAAGTCTACAGTAGTTTAATTATTATTTAAACTTTTTACTTTGTTAAATTTCGGCGGTTGCCGTGGATTCCCGGGGGTCCGCGGAGCGCCTTTTGAGGAGCCACTGTATTAGACAATAATGACTAAATTATCCACTCAACATGGACATTCCAAACTTGGTGAAAAACTATAATATATTAAAATAAATATCTTATATACTTATTTATCCATTATAAATTAGCTCACTGTCTTACATGTCTCAATCATTTAATTAAGAGTTTTAGATGTTTTTTCTGAACGTTGTCACGGATGTGTGATGCGGAATGCGAAGGAGATATTTTATTCGGCACGTTAGTTAGGTAAAAAAATATTGTAATTAATGAAACCAACAATCGTAATATTGTCATGCCAAGAACCTACAGGTATTTATTATAAATAAAAACGCGGTTCGAAAGTGTTTCGTCTCTATAGGCTCATTTCAAAATGTGACGTTATGTGCATTTTACCTAAGTCGTGTATCTCTCCCTAAAACAAAATAAAAGAAGTAGGTCCTATATTATTATTAAAATGTTTTTTTCCTTCCAAGCAAAATAGTATCCATTTGAGACCACCGTAGGTTCTGTCGAAACGTGAGAGTTGGCAACCCTGCATGTGTACGGCCACGATGTACACACGAGAAGTTTGACAACGCCGGCGAAGAATGCATCGACGGCAAGAAAACTGGTTATCTCACTTTTGATACAAAGAAAATTAAGGTAAGTAGTATTTGTATTACAATTATTTTATTTTATTCTTTACACTTCTTTGAAGTTTTTTCGGAATAATTTAATGAAATTTCTAAGTGAGAAATATTAATTTTTAAAAGATGAAAGATGTAAGTTCGATTTCTAACCGATTAAAAGTCAATAATAGGTGGGATTTTATTTTATTTTGTAAGGTACAACAGTCCCACCCATCACCTCCAATCAATAAAATAAAATTGTCAGTTTATCGTGGGACTGATTGAAAAGCCGGTTAATAATGTTTTCGTCGGGCTACATCATAATAGGCCTAAGAGTCGTTTAACATCTCGAGGTAGCATTTTCCTTATGGGAAGAGAAATTCCAATAAGTATGAAAAATACATCTAACACAAAAGCTAGGTCTATTCACGTAAGAGGGGGCGTGGAAAGAAGGTAGGACTTAAAAGTCTAATAGATTTCCGAACACACACTATACAATGGAAAAAAGTTAAATCTGGGTTCTTTCGACTATATGATATCACCATAGGTTTTATTTATTTCTAAAACGTACGTAAATGTGAACGAAATGAAATATCAAGAAACAGCAGTCGACGCAGCGATGTCCTCTGGAGTGATTCCGCCCCTCCAGATTCGGAGTCGGTTACATAACTTAACAAAACTCACCACATCTTCCATCCACGTATCCATTTCTTGTTCCCCGTGTCTGGCGACAAGTCTTCAGCTATCACATATTTCTCCAGATACAGATCGAAAAACAACACACTTTTAACTATCACACAGCCGATGAAAATAACAAAAAAAAAAGTCCCCGTTCACACGATCCTACGTAAACAACGAAACACATAAGAGCGTGTAGTCAAGGCGGTGACACTTGTCTAAAAAGGGGTGTGTGTTTGTGTTCACAACAGGTGATGTTGGTTCCAGCCCGAAAGTCCGGGGACCACCTCAACCCCTCCAAGACACATACAAAACTCTTTCACGGCTTATAAAGAAAGCACAGTATCCACGCTCGCTGGCTCGGTCGCGCCTCCATTACAGACGGGACGGACTAGGAACACACAAACCACGTGTTCCCTCCCGACAATTCATTCCGCGGCAGCCATCGGCGAAAGGGAGCAGGATCTAGGTGCGACGTGAATCTCTCTTGTTTTACAGATGCGGGAATCGGCCCTTTTTACGCGTAGTCGGGGCCGTATGAGGGGAGGGATGGGTTTTC
>CABEEJ010000216.1:306190-338530 GCA_901482245.1 Timema douglasi
AAACCCCCCCCCCCCGCCCTCTTTCAGGAGCATAATTTGAAGTAAACGTTTGTCTTGCTCTTTAATACCTAAACTAGGGACTCAATGTGATATTATCAAATTTATACCACATAAAACCCAAACCGTGAAAAAAAACCTTTAAATTATTTATTTTAAGAAGGGTTTAGTTTCAAAAACTCATCAAGGATCGTAGGATTCTGATGAAACGTACCATCATTTTCGTGAGACTAGACTAAATTACCTTTAGATCACATGGCCACCAGAGCGGCCAACTTAACTTAAATAAAAGGGGGGGGGGAAGGGGGGGTAGAGGTCCTTAAATTGGGATAGAAGGAGACGCAAGTTAAGGTCAGGGGTTAAAATAAATAAAATATTGCTTTAAGAGATCCATCTAAATTTATATTATAATTTAAAGATGAGTCCAATTCTATATTTCTCGAATCCGAATCTTAAATTTTCTTTCGAATCTCTTATCTAAATGCAAAATCTCGAATCTTTAAAGGTTTGGTGCCACGGTGTCATGTCTATTATATCATAAACAGGAAAGAAAAAAAGTTAGTAAATAATTATATTAATACAATTTTGTCCTTTTTTGTGTGTGATTGTGTTACCCTCCCAACTACACAATATATTTGATAAACTCGGATTCGTTAATAGAAATTATAAGGAAATCGATGAACGGATTTTGACAAATGCTCTCTCATTTGATTTAAGGTTGGATTGGAGTTAATGATAACGGGAGAAAATAGTAGTTTACAAATCTATTTTCCCAGAGAATTTTCAGCTTTTCATTCTTTGTTTACATCACCATGGAAAGTATGATTTGTGCATGGTCTTATACCTGTAAATAAAATATTTCTCGTTGGTTAAACAAAATAACTCACTCCGCAAATAGAATATTTCTCTTTGGTTTAAAAATAATACTTCAACGCTTAAAGGGCCTTATTAAGTTGTACGGTACAATAAATAAAACTTCTGGCAAAAATGTAAATATACTAAAAAAACAACAATGCACGTGCATCTTTATTTTTGAATATTTACCTCTGATCACAAAATGGTCGTTATTATTAGCTGGTTCCAGCATATCTTTCTTACATTCTTTGATTGAAGGAATTAATTTAATCGTTATGTTTCCTCGCTACCACTTCAATTTGAGTGTATATTGATAGTATTTAAAGTAATAGTTCATGTATCCCATCTATCTAATAATTTAAGTAGAGGTTTTGGTGTTTATTTTTCCAAATAACATCCAACACAAATTCATTCAATTATGTTTCCAAGTTACCACTTGATTTTGACTGGATAGTATTTCAAAGTAATGTTTTGTGACCCAATTCAGTTGACACCTGGTTTGAGGCACTTTTCTCGCAGTAGTCTAGACGGCCGATGATGGGGATATCGAGGTTCGAATCTCTGTCGGGTGTACTGAAGGTGTTTTTTTTCCAAAATGGTTTTCACGAAACTGCGGGCACACTTCCTATAAATAACCTACCTTATTCCTAAAACTATTAGCGAGATTATTACATGAGCTTATAACCCGAACGGGTAGTAAGTCGCGGTACTAAAAGAAAGTGCTGTGTCCTCCATCTATTTTCTCACACATACACTCTTTAACCCACACACTTACTTTCTAAAAAACACTCTATTCCACACACTTAAGCTCTCACACACACTTACTCTATCACACAATCTCTCTATCTCACAAACACTCTCACTATATCACACAAGCTCTCACACACTTTTATTTTCTCTTCTTCACACTCTCTCTATCACTCTCACTCTTTCACACTCAGTTTTTCCCACTCACTTTCTCATACTCATATACAAATCACTCACTCTCACAGTTTCTCAATCTATCTCTCTCTCTCTCTATATATATATATATATATATATAATTTGATAAGCCTATTTCCGGTAGTTGAAATTACGAGAAAACGGCATAACCGATTTTGACACAACGAACACTCCTCTTAAAGATTAGGGCTCTAGGATGTCAGCAAAAATAATAGCCTGAAAATAAAGCTCAATTTTCCTAACGAATCTACTATCTTCTCCTTCTGTGTGAGCAGTGGCTCATCTGTACACTGATTCTTTGTTTACTTAGCCATGGAAACCATGATTCGTGTATAAATGTACGTCGGTGAATTAAATATTTCTCTTTGGTTAAAAATAATAACAGCTCAATTCTTACCTGAGTGGTCCGGCACAACGAATAGGGAGAGAGCGAGCTCTGAGAGGGATATTTTAAAGTTCTCATCGGAGTGTGAAGGGGCAAAATATAAGTTTTGATTCAAATTAAACACCGTAAGCTAAATATCTATGTAAAGTTGATAGCTTTTGACGAGTAAACTTTTAACTAGAAAGTCGAGTGAGGGCTTATGACATAGAGCTGCAGCCAACGATGCAACGATCTACCAGTAATATATTATATTTCACAATCCATACAATTATTATTAACATTAATTATTGTTTGAAATTGTTATTTAAAGTCAAGGTCTTCATAATTTATTTATAGCTAATGGTATTTATAATTAATTATATGCCATATGATTAGAGATTGAAGATAAACTTTTAAAATGAAAAGAACAAGTCGTGCCCAAATTTCGCGATGCACATGATCAATTTTCAAGAACTTTTGAGAGTAAATATTTAAAAAAGTTAAACTAAACTTATCTACGGAAGATTTTTTTTTCTATAAAAACTGAAAAAAATACGAACCTTCGTTCATTTTAACCTAACTTTAAACCATTTTAAATGTTGAAGTTATCAGAACAAGAAAATGCACTTTTAAAAATATTAAATTATAATTTTTAAATTTATTATGGAATCTTTAACGTATACTTACTAAACGAATTGGTTATAGGAACATGACTTAAAAATAACTTCGTTTTAAAACTATTAAGACAATACTCAGTCCATAGGTAACTAAGCCTAATTACTTTATAAGTGAAAGGTTTTCACCAATGATACAATTATTTTATACCATACCGGGAATCAAAGCTAGGACGCGTCTTACTACCCGTTCGGGTTATACGCACTTACGCTAATGTGTAATGGTAGGATGATTGTGAGATGAAATGGAGGACCTACAGTTCAACGTGGAATCCGAACCACGGTGGAGGCCTGGCATTCCCCACATTCACAAGTTGTGATTAATACACGACTTGTCAGAGGTGAAGGAAGGGTTTGGTAATCAAATAAATCTGTGCCGGGACCAAGGATTGAACCCCGGACCCCAGCACAGAAGTACGACACCTTACCCCTAGACCACCAACCAGGTCACCCAAAAAATATTCTTTGGAGATTAGCTCGTTTTCGCTTCCTTTTCAAGCAAACGGCAAAAAAACTAAACAGAATCAAAATATATATATCAAATAAAATGTTTAATTTATTATTTTATACAACGGTATTTATTTTATTCGAAATTATGGCCTCCAGCCCGGACACAAGCATTGCACCGATCAATGACAGAATGAGTGGCTGACCGACAGGCGACATTGCGCATCTGTCAATATTTGACTCTGAATAACTCAAAGTAGTAAACAAATAATTATTGTTAAAATGTCAACTTAAATGAAATTCGAAGTGGCCTAATGTTTTTTACTTAATATGTTTAAATTTAGTTCGTGGTTTTAGATTACTTTCACGAATCCCATTGGATGTTTCATACTGGATTCATCTTTAACGAAACAAAAGATTAGAACAAATGAGGGTTCATCTTAGTAATAATTTAATGTTGCACAACTTTTAAACCATCATAACTTTTACTAGCATAAAATTTTTAGTGTTATACTTTGTATGTAGAAAAACGTAGTATTTTGCTGTTTGCTTGAAAAGGAAGAAAAAATGAACTAATCTCTTAAGGAACATTTTGAATTGCTCGATCCCCTACCACTTCCAAAAGTACCGGGAGCATCCTGTATATCGGAAAATTTATGGCTTTTATGAAAGACAGAACTACAGTAAAACACGTTTTATCAACTCGTATTTTTAGTTTATCAAGGGTAAGAAAAGCTCGAGAGGTTTTATCTAGGGCCATGTTTATCTTCTTTATAACAGTAAGTGAAGCAGATAACAAGTTCACCGTCAGGGTTGCTCTGCGGGCGATAGTACGATAGGCGAGCTTAGCGCTAGCCTCTGGCTTGTACTGGCCAGGGCTTGTCCTCCCTTGTGAGTGAACTATATAAACCAGTCAATGCTTGTCTTCCCTTGTGAGTGAGCTATAGAAACCAGCCAATGCTTGTACTCCCTTGTCTCCCTTGTGAGTGAGATATAGAAACCAGTCAATGCTTGTCCTCCCTTGTGAGTGAGATATAGAAACCAGCCAATGCTTGTCCTTTCTTGTGAGTGAGATATAGAAACCAGCCAATGCTTGTACTCTCTTGTGAGTGAGATATAGAAACCAGCCAATGCTTGTCCTCCCTTGTGAGTGAGATATAGAAACCAGCCAATGCTTGTCCTCCCTTGTGAGTGAGATATAGAAACCAGCCAATGCTTGTCCTCCCTTGTCTCCCTTGTGAGTGAGATATAGAAACCAGTCAATGCTTGTCCTCCCTTGTCTCCCTTGTGAGTGAGATATAGAAACCAGTCAATGCTTGTCCTCTCTTGTGAGTGAGATATAGAAACCAGTCAATGCTTGTACTCTCTTGTGAGTGAGATATAGAAACCAGCCGATGCTTGTCCTCCCTTGTCTCCCTTGTGAGTGAGATATAGAAACTAGTCAATGCTTGTCCTCCCTTGTCTCCCTTGTGAGTGAGATATAGAAACCAGCCAATGCTTGTCCTCCCTTGTGACCTTAAAGCAGTTAATTTACTTGGAATAATGCGTGAGTTAATTTTGGTGATGACCTGGGCAGGAAATAGGCACTTGGAAAGAAAGCGAGAAGACGTGAAGTTCACGAGAAGAGTGAGAGGACGTGAACCGTGACCTTGAGCAGGAGACATACATATGAGAAGAAAGCGAAAGGACGTTAACGGTGACCTTGAGCAGGAGACACACATCTGGGGAGAAAGCGAGAGGACGTAAACGGTGATCTTGAGCAGGAGACACACATCTGGGGAGAAAGAGAGAGGACGTGAACGGTGACCTTGGGTAGGAGACATATATCTGGGAAGAAAGCGAAAGGACGTGAACGGTGACCTTGGGCAAGAGAAATACATCTGGGGAGAAAGCGAAAGGACGTGAACGGTGACCTTGGGTAGGAGACACACATCTGGGGAGAAAGAGAGAGGACGTGAACGGTGACCTTGGGTAGAAGACATACATCTGGGAAGAAAGCGAAAGGACGTGAACGGTGACCTTGGGTAGGAGACACACATCTGGGGAGAAAGCGAGAGGACGTGACCGGTGACCTTGGGCAAGATACATACATCTGGGGAGAAAGCGAAAGGATGTGAACTGTGACCTTGGGTAGGAGACACACATCTGGGGAGAGAGCGAAAGGATGTGAACTGTGACCTTGGGTAGGAGACACACATCTGGGGAGAAAGCGAGAGGACGTGAATAGTGACCTTGGGCAAGATTCACACATCTGGGGAGAAAGCGAGAGGACGTGAACGGTGACCTTGGGAAAGAGACATACATCTTAGGAGAAAGCGAAAGGACGTGAACGGTGACCTTGGGTAGGAGACACACATCTGGGGAGAAAGAAAGAGGACGTGAACGGTGACCTTGTGCAAGAGACACACATCTGGGGAGAAAGAAAGAGGACGTGAACCATGACCTTGAGCAGGAGACATACATCTGGGGAGAAAGCAAGAGGACGTGAACAGTGACCTTGGTTATGAAACAGGCACCTGGAATAAATAGGGCAGGGGACAGGTACGAGGAAAACGAAAGAAATGTTCCGATGACATTGAGCAGGAATATAATTTTCAATGAAACTGAGTGTACAAAAATCGATTGCACTGATTTATTTGTCACCGCGTCTCATGGTCTACCTGTTCAGGTTACACATATGGCCAAGGGTGTCACTATTAACTTCTCCGTGTTTTATAGGTTTTCTAGAAATAAAATAACTTTTTTTTAAAACAAATTATGTTGAATTAAAGAGGAAATGACTAGTGTAAAGTCATGTAACTGATGAATTGTGCTTATGGGAAAATCCAAATTGCGACGGTTGCGTAACGAAATGTTTTTAGGAGAGGAAGGGGGGGGGACGAGGAATAAGACATTTGATCGAATCATCGTAGTTATTCGGTACAATCAGGGCCGCTCTTAGGAGATCTGGGGGCCTGAGCAAACTTCTTTTGCATGGCCCGTAGCAAATCCAAATCGGTGGAGTTAAATCGGATAACTCACTTCATTCGTTCAATAAATCAATCCTCATGATTATATTGGTTTTTTTTTTAACTCTAACAATATTTGCTAGCTCGCTTTTACAAAGAACCTACTATACGAGCGCGCAGGCAAAAGTTTCTCACCCCGAAATGTTTTCGTTTGCACACCTTTATGGGCGTTCCTGAGGGAACTTTACTACTTTGCAAAGGCCTAATATTAAAAGCTTTTAGTGAGATGTCTTAAATTCATCAATATTCCAGTGTTTGTATTATTATTTTTATTCCCCCATATTCTTCTGGTTTTTCCAGACACGAAAAATGCCCTCTGATTTCCCGGGTTTCCAGGTGCGTAGTGACCCTGATTCATTAATTACGCTAGTGTTTTAGGGCTGAGCAAGGTAGAATTTTAGAGAAGATGTATAATCATTTACAGGGAAAACCATTTAGGAATACGTCAACCTCGTTTGGTAACTTATATATTATAATATAATACTGTTTTTACTAAAAGAATTGGTCAAAAGTTTAATATATTTATAATTGTTAAAATGCACAGTTTCTGTGAGGACAAGCATCCGACGGGAAGACTTAAGGTAGGCGCACACTATGGCGTATCACTCCGCACCAATTCAAAAAATATTGACTTTTTATGTATTTTTAGCACCACGTCTTACTACCCATTGGGGTTAAACGCCTATGTACTAATTAAACTAATGGGTTAAGAATGAAGATTGAATTTAGAGGAAATGTATCCATATTTGCGTAGAAAGAAAGTAGGGAAACTATTTAGGGAAAACTATCCTCAGTACACCAGATCGGGATCGAACCCGTCTCCCCGTCATCGACAAACTAGTCTACTATGAGAGTAGCACCTTATACAATGCATGCCATCGAAGTGGGTTGTCATTTTAATAGTGAAGAAACTCACTTTGGTGACCATATGGTCTAAGGCATAACTCCCACAATATACTAGACTGCCGATGATAGGAAGATCAGAGTTCGAATCGCATTAGGGTGTACCTAAGGTGGTTTTTCCTACATGATTTTTCCACTCTTCCACGCAAACCCGGGTACACTTACTCTAAATTCAACCCTCCTCTCACATGTGTATAGCCTGAAAAGGTAGTAAAACGCGGTGCTAAAGGAGAACTGAAAGCCAATGTAGAACTGAGCCAATTCACTGATGTGAGGAGAAAGGTGTCTCAACATAAAAACAAATACGTACCGAGCGGGTACGTACGTGTGTGTACCAACCTTTGAGGTAGGAGTGTAGTGTACATGAGTTAAGGGCAGTGTTTTCGCATTTTTTATAGCAAAACTTTTTTTTTCATAGTAAATAAAATATTGCTTCAGTATAAACATAAGAGTTTAATTTTCCTCACACGGTGATATCAATAGTTGTTAAATATCTGCCATGAGAATAGCGGAATTAGATAACAAACTTTTTAAATGAAGATAAAAAGTTGTCATTAAATTCCAGGACATCCTTGACAGATATTCAAGAACTGATGATGCTACCATGTCAAGAAGTGTTTATACTGAATATATGATTTATTTTGAACAAAAAAAAAATTGAAATAAAAACTTCAAAAATACTGCCCTTAACTCGTGTTTCCTACCTACTCTCCCACCTCATATGTGAACATGAATATTGGGCGACAGGTACCGCGGAACAGAGAGTAAAAGTTTCGGTCGCTCCTAGATCCTGTGTTCTCAGAGCCTAGTATCGTGTCTGTATCTGCCTGGCAGCCCGCATGCTCGCCTCCAGCGGCAGCCTATATACAGCTTGGCCTTGAACTTGACGAGGCTTGCTGCTGTTTTTTACTGCCCTCCGTCACGAAAGAGAGGGGAGGGAGAATAAAAACGAACAGAAGAGGGGGAGGGGAAGGAGAAGAGATGTTGATGTCTTGCCGGCCAGCTCGACCAGCTTGGTTTAGCTTTAGACCACGCCCACTAAACATACAGCACCGCAACTTTTATAATAGGATTTTGCTAGAAGACACTTATGGAGAGAAAAAAAACCCATATTTTATTGAGGTCAATAATCAGGGTCGGATTAAGGCGAGGGATTTAGGGGCTACAGACCAGGGGCATCCACGTATTAGGGTAAAAGTTATTTCATCTGATTCAGTTGCCGAATAGTCCAAACCCTAAAGTGTCACTCTCGTGTTAGACTGGCCTGCTGATGACGGGGAGATCGAGTTCAAATTCTGGTCGGGTCTACTGAAGGTGTTTTTTTTCTCCCTAAGTGGTTTCCCACTCTCCTTCCACGCAACGTGGCTAGATTACAGATAAAATGCTTCCTTACTCATCCCTACCCCATTAGCCTAAGTATCATATACGTGTATAATCTGAACAGGTAGTAAGACGCAGTAATAAAAAAAAAGTTATTTTATTAATGAACACCGAATCAAAGTATAAGTAGGTAATCTTTTTTTTATTCATTACTGTTTTCTGTCTATGGCACGGGTCAGTTTTTTATTCAAATTATATATGTTCCATTACCGGCTGGCTAGGCCTGTCGTAGCTTCATATTATCCTTTAATCTAGGCCTAGGACAGACACAACCTCCAGTCCTCGACTGTTAATCCATCACTGTGAAAGGGTAAACCCATATTTAAACAATGATATTTTTTTCAGCCATGCCGGAAACCGAACCCGGGACCCTTTTGCCCAGTAGAAAGACGCGCTACCTACTGAGCTAAGGTTTCGGGTGGATGGGCCTAATCTAAGTTATCTATTTAAAAAGGGGGTTCAATTAATATACTATAGCCTATTTAGTGTATATATATAAATATATATATTAAAACCTTCTAAAAATAATTTTGTTTTTCCTTTTGAAAATATTACTGTGGCCCTCAAAATCTTAAACCGAATCTGTCAACAATAATAACATGTTATCTTATTATTAGTATTATTTTATTTGCATTGATAATATTTACCAAAAGTGACAGCTGCATATGACTTGATGTATTAAAACGTGGAAGTATATTTCTCTCTCTCTATCTACTTTAACCCTAGCTCTTACTAGGTTTTCTGGCCTAAGAGCTACGCTGATAAATGATAAAAGAGTTCAAACATTTAGATAATTAAGAGTTTACCACATATCTTATCGTTAATATTATGTATTGTGATGCCCCGATTACGTAACAAGTGTCAGGTAACCAGTTGAAGAGTAGTCTGACGCTGAGACAAAGAGCTTTAGGTTCGTTTACGACCTGTTATTATTATTATTATTATTATTATTAGCACCGCGTCTTACTACCCGTCCGGGTTATACACACTTACGCTAATGTGTAATGGTAGGGTGATTGTGAGATTAAATGAAGGACCTACAGTTTAACGTGGAATCCGAACCACGGTGGAGGCCTGGCATTCCTCACTTTCACAAGATGTCTTGTCAGAGGTGAAGGAAGGGTTTGGTAATCAGATAAATCTTTGCCGGGACCGAGGATTGAACCCCGGCCACCAGCATAGAAGTCTGACACCTTACCCCTAGACCACCAGGTCACCTTTTACGACCTGGAGCATTGTTTTGTTTCCTACGCCGCAGCCGAGTCAAACACGGCAGGGTTTGGATCCCTGTTCAAAACGTATTTTTAAGCATACCATGAACCAGACAGGTAACGTAAATGAGTGTCGCTGGCTGGGTGTGAGAAAATTTCAATTGACAGAATAAAACTTTATTTGTTGCTATTAATATTGAGCAAATGTAAGACCCGTAACATAATACAAACATGGATGATATTGAGATTATATTTAGGTTAGATATTGAAAAAATATATACACAACTAAATTTAAAAAAATAAAGAGTACGAAACAATCGTAACAACTTTTTCATATTGTGTATGAAAAGAATATTTACAAAAATAAGTTTTCAGTAAACTACCCTTAAATAAGTTTTACTCATTAGAACAAACACATCATTTTATTAACCACGCTTTATATATAAACATTACATCAAATTGTTAAAATATTTTTAATAGATTTAAAATTTTCAAAAATAAATGAGTCTATTTGTAAACCACCCAAAAGCTATTTGTAAAATTAAAAACGCGTTCTTATTTATAATGAAAAATTATTCCCAGATAATCATTTTTAACTCTATCTTAGACTAGAAAAATTTCATATTTAATGTAATTTGTTGCAAAACGCTTAAATTAATTTATTATAGAAAAATAAAGACACATTCATTATCATATAAAATAGTCACCCGCTATATATAGAACAAAATCGGTATATATATATATATATATATATTTTTATAAATATTCAACAAAGTACAATTTTTCATGACAAGTACTCATAATACACCCATTTGAAACCGAATCGTTAAGGCCATTATAAAAATTTACAAGTTTTTGAAAAATCAACTATCGGTACCGGTAAAATAAATATAAATGAATTTTTACCCCAAAAACAAGTATACAGTGTTATTTGTCATGTCAAACACACTCAAAATGCCCATTTGTAACCAAATCGTTAAGGCCGTTTATAAAATATTTCAAGATTTTGAAAAATCAGTAAACTAATAATATACGAGTTCTTATCCCACAAACAAGTAAATGTTATTTGTCATAGCTCATAACACACAATACCAAGATAAACATTTTAAAGAATATGGTTAGACATTTTTTTAAATATTTTAAATTTTAAAAATTATCCATCAGTAAAACTACCTTTCAACAAATTTTTGCCCCAAAACTAGTCATACAGTGTTAGTGATCATGTCAAACAAATCTTGTATGCATTTTAATCAAAATCAATAGCGGCATTTTCGAAAAACTTGGAATTAAAAAAAATATCAATCGGTAAACTACACTAAAATTGAAAGCTATGGTAAAAAAAACTATCTCATCATTATCATCATCAATTGTTTCCAGTCTGTACCCGGGTCAGTTTAGTAAAATGCCGCCATTCTTCCTCCCTTAATTGCTTCAATTCTTCTCCTCTCACTTGCTTACTCTGTTATCTGCTCTTCCCATCTATTTCTTGGCCTCCCTTATGTACTTCATTATCATCATTTCCTTTGGCATCCTCTCCTCCTTCATCCTCATTACATTCGCATATCATATAAAACTTGCTTCCTCTACTATCTCATGCACTCCCTGTACCTCCACTATTTCCTGGATAACTTCATTCCTAATAGTGTTTCTCCTCGTGACAGCTGACATGCTCCTCAAAAACTTCATTCCCATGGCCTCCACTTTCCTAGTCTCTCTTACATTCAATGTCCTTGTTTCTACTGTGTATGTGACAAATGGTACAAAGTACGCCCAGTACAACACTTCCTTTGGCTTCAAGGGTGCTTCTATTTTCCATTGCATAACCTATAGCAACTCTCCCTGCTGTCCTCTTCTCATTTTATCCTCTCCACTTCCACCCTTCTTCTCAATCACGCTTCCAAGATATTGTATATTTTGTACTTTTCTTAGCTATACTCCATCCAACTTGATAGAGTTACTAGGTCTTATCCTCTTCCTTGTCATTATCATCACTTCACACTTCGTCATGCTAAATTTCATTCCACAATCTTTCAGCTCCTTATTTCAGTCCTGTAGTTGTTCCTGTGCTTCCTCTTCCTTCTTGCCCTATACCATAAAGTCATCAGAAAACCTCATGGCTTTCATTCTTTCCTACTACTTTGTCCATGACCATTTCCACTACCATTACAAATAGTAATGATGAAAGGGCACTCCCCTGCTTCGATCTAGTTTTTTTTTTAAATCTGGAACCACTTCATCCTACAACTCTCCGTCTTTACACAGCTGGTGTTATCCTCCTCATACATGCTTTTCACTCTCATTACAACTCCTCTTTCCCCTTCAACTTCCTCCATCGCTTTCCGAACTTTATTTCTATCCAAACTATCATATACCTTCTCCACATCCATAAATATCATTATCAAGCTTTCCCAAATTCATACCTTCTTTCCATCAGCCGTCGTATGGCAAAGATCAAGGCTATTGTACACCTCTGTTCCTCTCTACACCTCCCCCTCACTATAAAATCTAAATATCAAGTTTGAACGAACTGTTTCGGATTTGTGTCCAGGTAAAGACAGACAGACAGAATTGAGTATGTAATAGAAGGGTCCAAGCCACACAACTTGAAATATTGATTTATTCACAGCTCTGCATAGCGATGTCTATTAGCAACAATATTAGCTATTTGGACGTGTGGCATATTCTCTTGTCTGTTTAAAACCTTACCAAAAATACAGCCGCAGGAGCGCCAGCTGTTTGGGGAGAAAGATAAGGGTCTATGCCACACTAGAAGTTAGGGTGAAAAACACATTTACAGTGGTCGACATGGACAGTTCGAATTTGTTAAACCTACAACCTAGCCACAGTACAAGTGAAGATAAAAGAAAAGTTGGCGTCAGGGACACTACATCAGTAAACTTGTCCAGAGGCAGTCCTGGGTACATCTTACAGACACATTGAAACATGGACTAAGGTCCGTGTGTTTAATAAAAAAAACAGCCAGGCCGTCGTAGAAAGAATCTAATGAAGGAATCACTAAAAACAAAAATGTTAAAAGAGGCTTAAAGTGAAGTGCCTGAGTTTTATCCTGCAGTAAGATAAATCATCTCCCTCAAACATCGTGATTTACTTTTACTCTTGGCTTTCATACCCGCTGTGCACCATGACCTGTACAACAACTTGAAACCCACAAAGGCAAAGGGAAGCGAAAAGGAAGAAAATAAGTAATATGGCAATTATTATTAAAACAGATACTTCAAAATTTGTTTGTATAGCCTAGTGATTTTTTAAATAATTTGATCCTACTAATTTATATTTTTCAATAAACAGCTAAAATTCTTGTTTTTTAAATACAGTGGTTTTAAACTTTTGAAAACATATTTGTTCTTGTATAAAACTATTTTCCCAACTACCCTGACAATGTTCAAGTGCAAATAAGGCATTTAAAAAATTTTAAATAATATTTTAATGAGAAATGTACTTAGTCTAATAAAACCATATTTTTCTGAAAACTTTGTTTTTGTGGCATAGCCTTCTCTTACTTAGGCACTCAATTGTATAATCTACTTTTTTAGTTTCTGGTTCACATAAAACGTAAATATTATTATTATTAGCACCACGTCTTACTAACCGTTCGGGTTGTACGCACTTACGCTAATGTGTAAGGGTAGGGTGATTGTGTGATAAAATGGAGGACCTACAGTTTAACATGGAATCCAAACCACGGTGGAGGCCTGGCATGCCACACATTCACAAATTGTGATTAATACACGTCTTGTCAGAGGTGAAGGAAGGGTTTGTCAATCAGATATATTTGTGCCGGGACCAAGGATTGAGCCCCAGACCCCCAGCACAGAAGTCCAACACCTTACCACTAGGTCACCCGTGATGATTCGTCATAATCTCATGATCAGTTTTTTTTCTCCAATTATAATCCATTTCTCTTGATTGTAAAAAGTAAAAAACAGCAAAACATTGAAGCAGGTTTTTGACACTTATTTCTTAATACAAAATTCTCTGTTTTTCCAAAAGTTTTCAAGAAGGAATTCCCATTTTCCCAAACACTTTATAGAATAGTATGTAGGAATTAAATTTCGTTTTCTATACAAATTACTATTTTTAAATCATGCAAGTGGTCTTTAAAACACGATTATTTGAATTCGATGGGAAAATGTATGCAGCTCACAGCCCTCAGGATGAAGGATAGAAAGGGGGAGGGGGAAATAATAAATGTCTTCAGTTCGCTTTTTATTTCCGTGCAAGGCTTGCTAAAGGCTTGTAGTTTAATGTCCCAAATTCCCCAAAATTCTACTTTTACTTTAGTTTTTTTTAAAATATAATTCCTTGTGTTGTGTATTTTAATAAACACATTTCATGAGTGTTTTCCCGTTTTTTCTGGGCTCATATTATTTCCGCTGTTTTCCAGGTGCGTGGCAACCCTGGAATGTTTATTTCTCAATTCGTTAGTCCTTTGATTTGAAACCGGACACCTTTTCTTTGTCGGTAGATCTTCCGATTTTTTAACATAAATCGGAAATCCGGATTTTTATATGGATTCATTCAATCAATTTTAAAAAACACGCCCACATGCCAAATCCATCCCGTGGTCCGCCAGTTTACGAAATCTTCCATAAGCTATCTGAGTGAATGTTAACACATTTATTTATTTTATTAAAAAAATCGGTGCCTTTAAATTTATTTGTGTGTGTGTGTGTGTGTGTGTGTGTGTGCGGAACTATTTTCTATGTTGTGTGTAGAATAGAAAGGTCATAAAAAACTCTAATATAAGGTGTAGGAATGAGAAAAACACGCGTGAAAATCCACCTAGTGCGCCCGGTTTGGATCTAAACTCCGACCAGGCAGCATGACGCCACGACGGGTTCCAAGCTAGTTGTTGGCCTATCCCGTGCCTCGCACAAGGAACGGAGAGAGGGCGGCGTGGGGGGAGGGGGTGCCTGTTTGGTAAGGTCCTTGTTCGAGAATAGAGGCTGGCCGCTTGCCACTCGTCACACACGTAAAAAGCTCCAGCAGCCATAGTGGGATTGCAGTAGAAAGAACAAGACAAACCATTTTAATATATTCATACATAAAGTCAGGTGATCTGCAGCTGTCACATTTAGAAGTTCATACCAATACCTATAAGATAATATACTACTAATAATAATAAGTTAACATAAATTATCAATGATGACGTAAAACATATGTTTATCTTTTCCAAAAAGTTCCTTTCAAATAAAATCATACATCTTCATATCCATGCGTCAAATTGTAATGTTTGAATACCAGTTCATTTCCACACCACACCTATAGTAAGACCCACTTCTGTGGCTGCATGGTCTCAGACGTCACTCCCGCAATAGACTGGACTGCCGATAGCGAGGAGATTGGGGTTCGAGTCCCGGTCAGGGTTTTTTCCTAAATGGTTTTCTACTCTCCCTCCATGCAAATGCGAGTATATTACTTTAAATTCAACCTTCCTTTCCCTAATACAGTATCGTAATTAGTGCATGGGCGTATAGCCCAAACGGATTGTAATACGTGGTGCTAAAAAAACATAATTTGCATTTAATTTTGCCAAAATATTGAGAGCAAATCACATTTTGTATATGTTCAAAAACCAACTTGCTGCAGAAATTACACTCAATCACGCAGCAGGCAAAGCCTTAATATACAGTTCCAAATATAGCTAAATATTTTCCCATGTGTTCATACGCCAAGTCACGCGTCCTACAGCTGTCTATGTTGACAGTTGTAAAAATAATAAAAGGACCGTGAACCAACGTTGATTACCCTTCGTTTATTTTGTACATCCTTTCAACAAATTATTTTTATTCTTATAATATGGTGACCAGACTGTACAAAGATACCGAATGAAGGCTAACCAACAGATGAAACATCACCACGATTGGTTCTATCAAAGGTGACAGTGAGAAATGTGACAGGAGGTGAGTAGCGGTGTTCGAATTCTGTTGGGTCCATTAGAAGGGGATGTACAGGGTTTTACTCCACATGCGATATCATACTCTCTCTCAACGCAAATGCGAGCTCATTTCCTCTACGTTACTCCCTTCTTACCCCTCATAATAAGTTGTTAATAGTCTAAAGTGTTCCTTATAGTAAGTTGTATTATGATACACGTCAGCGATGGACGCCGATTGAAGTGATACCGTTTAATTAGCTGATAATTGCCCCGTGATCAAGCACTAATTAAAACGGTACGGTATTTTGATGATATAATTGGTATTTTATTTATAGCCCCGTGATCGATCGCCAATTATTATTATATGGTTTGTATTATATTTTAATTGAATTAATAACACCTTTAATGTGGCAAGCGATTTATTAAAGTGATTTTATCTTTGGTATGAATATATTATGTAAAATGATACAATTTTTGTTGAACTATAGATTTCAGTTGGTGGCACTGCTACTGCTATATTTATGCTACCGGCACTGTGTATTCATAAGTGCAAGCGGTTTATATATGATCTACCCCTTAACCCTTGGACCTCACGCGACCAGTGTCAAACAAACTAATCGAAAGTGTCCTGGTGACAGGTGTCGTGAAGGCTAGCTTCCTATTGGGTAGAAGGAGCTAGTGTAACTTGCTTTCTTTTGTTAAATACTACGGAGTTGATTTTTTTTAAAGAAAAATAAATAAATTTTAATGGTACAATCCTTCGACATTATTTCTGTAAAGCGCGTGATTCTACATGGATGAAGTATTGAAAGGATATTTCACATAAAATACTTTAAAGAAAAATGCACTTCATCCATAACTTTTTAAATATATGAGAGGGGTTCAAATCAGTATCGTTACAGCTGTTGTTAATAGTCTAAAGTATTCCTTAGAATAAGTTGTTAATAGTCCTAGTGTTGAACATACCAATTTAAAAAAAAATAGATCATTGTCAAAAAATGAATGTTAACTATTCTAGTAAAATATATTTTAAAAGAAAACAAAAGGTTATTAACACATTTTTTTAAATTAGTATGTTCAACACTCAGGTTATTAAATACTTATTTTAAAGGGAAGGTATGAAGGATCATTTTAGAGGAAATGCACCCACATTAGTGAGGAGACATAATGGTTTAATCATAGTGCTAATTCGCAAGTGAAAAACCATTATCAATGCACCCGAAAGAGAGCCTGTCACCAAGGATCCAGTCTATTACGATTGCGTGACCACTGGTACCATTGAAAGTGCTGGTACATCCAATTATTCCCGAGATTGACAACAAGCCTGTGAGGGACAGGTTCAGGAAAACAATGCATTGGAACGTGATTGGTACAAAAATTAAAAAAGACCTCACTATTGTCGAGGAATGAAAACATCCGCCAAAGTGGTTATTTGCAAGCTAGGCTGGATGTCCCCGCCCATCGTTTGACCGCCACAAAGAGGGCGTCAATCTAAGCTCAGCTAACCTAATTTCCTGGGAACCCCTGCACTTTTCAAAAGCTTTAACCCATCTAGTAAGCTTATATCGCAAGCATTTATAGCCTAATCAGCCTTAACTACTAAGAGTTCCATTTGATTGAACAATTTGTTCAGGGCCGGTTCTTGACCTATAATAGCGATACGTCCGCGGGGGGGGGGGCATATATTAGGGGCCCTAAAGCTAGCCCTTTGTTTTAGTCGTTTAAATAAATCAATAAAATGATAGAAAAATATGAGCAGTAAGATTAAATTAATTACAACAGCACCAGCTGTTCGATTAGTGTTTGATGGTTATTATCTTCATTTATTTACTAATTTATCTAATGATTCTTATAACAAGGTGGTAAAAATATTAAAGCTATATTATCTTTGATATAAAAAACTGTATTATATGCATAATGTATCGTCTATGAGTAATATATTCAATCCCAAAATAATACGTCAATCAATAAGTCTCCTTTTAAATAATTATTTCAAGACACCATTATTTTCAAGATCAAATAAGACATAGCTACCCTAATATATTTTTTGCTTAGTCTGATTCATAAAATTATCTTACTTGTTATGCGATTGTACTGCTACAATATTTTATTTGTTTAAATCTACGGTGTCCCAAATTGCCTGAATTTGTTTTAAAACAGTATATGTTTTGCTTGAGTTGTTACATTACTTTGTGTGGATCCTGGTCACACTTTATAGAGTTTACTCGCTTTGCTCGTTGGGGGCTCCGCCTCCAAACCCCCTATGAGTTTTCTTTGCAAGTGGTTTTAAACTAATGTAATTCCAGAACGTTTTTTTTATAGGTCTTACCGTTTAGTCACACGAGACCTCAAAGAAAGGTCCGCAGCAACTTTTAAACTTTCTCCACCATTTTGAATTTTTTTTCGGAAATGTTTAACTTTTTGGAATTTTCCCGTCGGTTACAGGATAGAAGCTATAAGTTTGCCTAATTTCAAGTTTCTAGCTCATTTGGAAGTGGGTAAGCATTACTGTCAGTGAGATGAGTCAGCTGTGTGGCTTTATAGTAGTATAATGTTCGTTAATCCCGGGACAAAGATCATCTTAAGGCTATGGTCACTTTGGATGCAAGCTTGCGCAAGTAAACTGTATGCGCGAGCGTGCGCAAGCTTGCATGAAGAAACAAAATTCTAGTGAATCCATCTAAACCCATGGTGACGCGCCCGAGCTGGTCACACTGAGTGCGAACTGGATGCGCAAGCTTGCACAAGCTTGCCGCGGATCAAATAAATTTGTTTCTTCATGCACGCTTGCTGTATTGATGTGAGAGTTATTTTATTTCCCTTATTTTCAAGAGGTGATAGTTTTGTTCTTGGGCGTTTGTGTTTGTGTTTACGAAGGAAATATATATGCTAATAGCATGCATTGAAGCAAGAAGGACCATATGGGATGCCTCTTCTAAGAACCATAGCAACAGAGACATTATAAATAAACTGTGGGCGGGGATAGGAACCATATTGGATATTCCAAGTAAATAATGATATATTTGAAAAACGGTGAAAAAACTTNTTAATTATTATTGTTTTAACTATCACAAAAATCACAAAATAATATAATTACCTACTGAATAGTTATGCTTCATTATTAGTAGTTAGACTATGAAAGTTTGAACAATGTTTGGGTTATTTGGTATTGAAGTAATGTTTAAAAACCTCTCTGATTTTAATTGCCTTTTCAGTAGCTCTATTGTATCTACCCAAGTCATCATTTGGCCGGTAGTCTCGAAGGAGCTGTGTTTGGTTTTGTGCAACATAACTATTCACTTCTGCACTGCCTTCTCTATCAATAACAATGTTATGCAACAAACACAGACACTTCAGAATCACGTCTACATTAGCCAGCATACACTGAATTTCAATTTTTAGAACTCGCTATATTCTCCATCTTTCTCTCTATTCTTAAAATAATCGTTAACCCATTCGTCCCTAAATGGCTCTCCATCCATCATTAAAAATTTCAACACACCATTTTCCAACACAAATTCTTCTTCGTCCGATGACTCCATCTCGACAGCTCGCTGGAAGTGATTACTTGCACCTAGTTGCAGCCAATGTGACCACGCCGACTCCTAGTAGGCACGTGTGTCATGCAGAACGCTATAACGCAACTTTTTCGCGCCAAAATCATAGTGAATGAGCACGTGTGCGGCAAACAGTTGGTTACAGACCTCTCTGAGTGTGGTATCATTTTATTAGGTGTGATTGTGTGTTAGCTAACTTGATTTTTAACACAAAGCGAACGGCAAACTACGAAGTATATGTGTGAGAAGAGCTTCTACTTGAGGTATTATACTATTATTACCATACAGATATATTATGCTTGATTGAATTTACATTGACACGTAAAGTCTATCAGATTGTATTCCTATCCTATTTTGTCACTTGCTAGACGGGTTAATGTTCTTGAGACGGAGCAATGGATCTGATATTCGTTAGACACAGACCAACAAAAACATATTTTAACGGCCATAGTGGCTTGGTCGATCGCTTCAAATAATGTGTTGTATATTCAACTACAGAACTTTCTGTCAGGCCTATTTTTTTTTATTGTTACGTTTATTAGCACATGGGCTATTAACGACTTAATCTAATGGGATAGGGATGAGGAAGGCAGTTAGGAGGAAGTGAACCCACATTTGCGTGGAGATGGTTGAGTGAAGATAGAAAAATCGCAGTGATAAATAACTTGTGGAAAACTACCCTCAGTTCACCCGGCCGAGATTCGAACCTCGACCTCCCCGTCAACTGTTAACAATGGATTGTGAGCCAACGACTCCACCCCTAGACCTCCGCTGCGGGTGAATAAATACTTAAGCCGATATGCTAGAACGGTTCTTATCATATCCTAATAAAGTTATGCGTTTAGGGCTAGAGTGGAGTGTTATTGACATACATGTTTTTTATGTTACAATTTTTATTAGGAAATTTTTGCTTGCCCCTCACCCCCATGGCTTTAAAACGTTCCACCGCCACTGAGTACAGTTATACAGTCGCTATTAGTGTCTACTGGAATGAAGATAAATTGTGTACTACTAACAAATTGCATCAAGTGTTTGCTCACAGTAGAGTGGAATCAAGTTTATTGAACAACATAGGGAAAAAAGGATTCTACGTATTTTTGTATTGACCCCGAAATTCTTGATTTTCGAAAATATTCATTAATGTCAATCCACAATTAACCCTCCTTTCTCTCAATATATTCGTCCGCCACCATCGTTTTCTTTCTTTCTTTTTTTAAGTAGCATTCCATTAAAATAAACGCAGCATATGCGACTTGTGGTCTCGACATTTCGGCTAGAAATGAGAAAAAAGCTCGGAGCACTTTCGAGCCGAGCATTCGAAGTGAGCATTCGCCAAACTCCAATCAGGAACTTTACATCACAAAGCCCGGCTCAAATCGGTCACCACCTTTATTAGAGTTAGCGAAACGAGAGGGAAAAAATGTTCCAAAGAATTCGTCTGGATGCGATAAACAAACAAATTAAGTACTAAATAGCCCTGTTAACGTCACTGCCAGGAACACGTGATGACTTCCATTTAAAAACACTAGGAGAACTGTTACGTTACGTTACGTTACGGGAAAGTTAAGTTGATCGTGATCCCGGCATAGAGCCCGTACGCAAGAACGAGGCTGAGCGAGACAGAAGGTAGAACTGAGTCGAAGGGAGACTTGATTTTCTATCTACTCAGCTCCAAACCGATTCAGTGCCCGCTTGGTCTAACGCACTACTCTCGTGTTAGACTAGACTGCCAAAGACGGGGTTCAATCCCGATCGGATGCATTGTGGGGGTTCCCACTCTCCTTCCACACAAATGTGGGTGCATTTCCTCTAAATTAAACCTTCCTATTTTTCTAGCCCATCAGTATAATTAGTACATAGGCGTATAACCCAAACGGGTAGTGAGACGCGGTGCTAAAAAAAACTCTGTTTCATCTTCTGTTTCACTCAGCCCTTTATTCGTATAATGTGTGTGAATTATGGTGCAAGTAAAGTCCAATTTTCGTATAAAGAACCTTATCTGACAGCTAGAAAAATTACTAGCTCTACTTTCACATATTCAAAGGTCAGGTCATGTAATCTTAAGCTGACACTTTTGATGAATATTATTATTATCCATACCTATAAAATATTACTATTATAAAGTAAAATATATTTGTATTTTCCCAAACGGCCTTTCCCATGAAAATTGTTGGACAAGCGAAACCAACTGTGGTCTTAGGTTTGACTTTATTTCGAGATAATCGAATGTTGCGTGTGTCATTGTGGTAGCATGTGACGGGAGTGTGTATTGGAGACAGGATATCCTGCCCACTACATAGTTCACCTCTCTACAGAGATACCTGACTGGCCTACCTGTTGTGCTGATAAGAGGGAGGGCGGGGAGACAAGCCCGCAGCTTAAAACACTCATGCTGGTTTGTACACTAGCTTTTAAAAATAGACACCTTTAATAACCCAGAGCGGGTGTGTCAGAGATAATCGAAATGGAGACTCCTATAATTGCAGGACTATGGGCAGGGCTGTGGATAGTGCGCAACTTATTGAATATATATATAATTATTCTCTGTAACATAGGATTTAAAAAAATGTAATACATACAATAAAAATATGATTAGTTGAAAATAAAAACATTACAATTGTTTATAAATTTTCCCATTTCAGAAAATTAAAATTTATTATTATTAGCACCGCGTCTTACTACCCGTTCGGGTTATACGCACTTACGCTAATGTGTAATGGAAGAGTGATTGTGAGATGAAATGGAGGACCTACAGTTTAACGTGGAATCCGAACCACGGTGGAGACCTGGCATTCCTCAAAATTAAAAACGAATTCGTCTAAGTTACGAGATAACGCTCGGCCGTATCATGTAGCATTGTCTTGAAATTGTCAATTTGGAATTAGCATAAACGTCCCTAATTTATGTTAAAAAAAACTAATCTAGACACTTTAAAACATTGTCTTATTATCTTGATTAGAAATAGAGAGAGAGAGGTAAAAATCAAGGTCAGTAGCACTAAGGGGTAGTTTTTCCCATCCCCTCACCAAATTAATTTGGGTGGATTTTCTCTTAACTACCCCTTCTAATACTCACCCCTTAAATTATGCCACCATTAGCTATTATGGACTTAAATGTAACCACTGATAATTGTTTTGCACGGTTAGAAGTATAAACAAGGATTAAAAAGGAGTATGATGGTATCTAATGGTCAATTCTGAGCTCAATAAATATAATTTTTTACCCAACTGTGAGCTATCCATAATTACAATAATGGTGCTTACACCATTAATGATGATGAAGGTATATGCTAGTGTGAATGTGCTGAATGTTATGAGTTTGTAGAGTCGCCGGTGATTCTACAAACCCACTGGTTCAGTTGTGGGAGATAAAAAAATGTATTTACTATTTCACACACTCATCAGCCGCTAGTGAATGTTAATAAGTCATGTCAAGATTAGGTATGGTTAGGTTAGTTTGGATTTAGGTTTTAGACTTTCACATGAAAATACTTTCGCCATACCGCATTGGGAAATTTATAAAATCATTGGGAAATGTAGATAAATCCTATAATTAGTTATTATTATTAGCACCGCGTCTTACTACCCGTTCGGGTTATACGCACTTACGCTAATGTGTTATGGTAGGGTGATTGTGAGATGAAATGAAGGACCTACAGTTTAACGTGGAATCCGAACCACGGTGGTGGCCTGGCATTCCCCACATTCACAAGATGTCTTGTCAGAGGTGAAGGAAGGGTTTGGTAATCAGATAAATCTTTACCGGGACCGAGGATCGAACCCCGGCCGCCAGCATAGAAGTCCAACACCCTACCCCTAGACCACCAGGTCACCTATAATTAGTTAAATAGATGATTACTTTCAATGAATATATACATCCAACGATAATTTTACAAAATAATGAATTCAGCACATTCACAGTAACATGTATATATTTTTTTTAACAACACATCTTACTACTTGTTCAGGTTGTACACATAAATACTAATTACGCTAATGAGTTAGGAATGGAGAAGGTTGAATTTCCCACAATTGCGTTGATGGAGAGTTGAAGACCATTTTGTAAAAAAATTCAGTACACCCAAGCAGGATTTGAACCTCGATCTCCCTGGCATTGGCAGATGATGAAAGTATAACTTAGGCATGAAGCATATCCGAATTTTAAAGGAGTGATTGTGGGAAAACATTTAGTTAAAAATAACACCCTTGGTACACCTTGAAAATATTTTAATACCTACATTCCCACCACCAGAAAACAAGACATTTAAACTTTAAAGACTGTGTCTGCATGTCTACAGACAGGTGTCTTAGTAAAAAGTTGTTTGCTGAAACCTTTAACCAAGATTAGAAAATCAATGTTTAGGTTTATCAAATAGAGCATTAAGTTTGATGCAAACATCTATAAATTAAACTAACACACACAAAATAAATAGGCTTAATTATGAAATATCAGTCAAAGCATTATTGAATTATTAGTTTTAAGTCCATTTGCCTCACTATCCATAAACACCTGCAGCGAGACTAAACATTAAAGACAATATTTCAGTAAAAACCACAATATCAGGGGCTCTTCGATTATTTCAAAATACAAACAATCAAACCATCACTGTGAAAGGAGATCCCTCAGTTCCATCACCAATGATATATTTTTTTGGCTGTGCCATGAATCAAATTTAAAACCTTATCTCGGTAGACAGATGCACTACTCCAAGGTCGTAGCGGGGAGGGAGGGGGTTGACCCCCCCCCCTGAAATTTTATGAACAAAATATATATGGCTTTATTTATGGTTCAAACAATATCAAAATTAAGATACAAATACAAATTTGGGGGGGTGTGTTACCATAAAAAGCACTTCAGAGAGTTTCTAGAGGTGTTAAATATTTAGAATTTTTTCTAGCTTCCAGCAATTGGGGAAGGTCCCCCCCTCCCCGCCTAAAATTATACTAATGGCTGTGGCCTTGCACTACTTACTGAGTTAAAGTGTTGGACTGATACTATCTGTATGCCATCCCAAAGCAGAGCACAGCACATATTTTGAGTTTCGCAGCAGTGACTAGGGTTGTTTGAGAGCTCATCTAACCGAAAAGATAATGCATAGCTAAGGTAGGTACAGCTCTAAACAAGCATCACAGCGTTGTGAAGTAACCTGGAGTCTTCATTAGAAAATGGAAGAACTTAGACCAAGGAAAACCTTTCCACCATAGTTTTAAGAATAAACAAACAAAATTAAAGATAATTATTTTTAGGTGGGAGAGAAAAAAAAAAAGTTATTGATTCTAATTTCTCTGTTAAGTGAAGAATTCAGTAAACTGCAATTCAATGAGATTTCTAGTTTAAGCATAATCGGCTACCGTGTGTAATATCTAGGTTAATCGGCCATGAGATGAGCTATTCAGAAGATTAATGACGATCCTGTCAGTGTCAGGGTCCAACAAAGAAGATAGGGGTTGAACCAACACCAACACTATAAAAAAGCTATGGACATACTCGGTTAGCAGAGACCAATAACGCACCCTTTCCTGCTTGTAATTGATTATAGCTGCATCATTATTAATTTTTTAGGTCCTACAAATATTATTGTCCATTCGAGCTATCCACCACAATGCATTATAGTTGTTTACAATATAATAATTATGTGTCTACCTTCAACATTATTTACATAAAACATTACACTATCTAACTAAATGTATGCATTTATATCTCAAAAATATTGTTTTAATATTTATATTAATAAAATTAAGGGTGACCTGGCTGTCTAGGGGTAAGGTGTCAGACTTCTATGCTGACGGCCGGGGTTCAATCCTCGGTCCCGGCACAGATTTATCTGATTACCAAACCCTTCCTTCACCTCTGACAAGACATCTTGTGAATGTGGGGAATGCCAGGCCTCCACCCTGGTTCGGATTCCACGTTAAACTGTAGGTCCTCCATTTCATCACACAATCACCCTACCATTACACATTAGCGTAAGTGCGTACAACCCGAACGGGTAGTAAGACGCGGTGCTAATAATAATAATAATAATAATAATAATAAAATTAAGTTTGTCTGTCATAAGCGGTGTGTGATATCCACTGCACACAGGGGGCTTAAATTTAAAAATTAGTAGCCCCTGTGCGCTAACATGTGCACCTCAAATCAGGAATTAAAGTTTTTATGTGATTTTATTTATTTAATTTATTAAAACCGAAAAAATAATAATGTTATTAACATCACAAGATGGATTTGGTAAAATATCTCATACAGTTATGGAATATGGGTTATAGGAGACCTCGTGCACAAACATGTGTACCTGGAAGGTCTCATTTTAAAATTATGACTATATTTTCTTTTTGCCATTTTAGTCTATTTTTATACTTTATAACCTTTCTACTTACCCTTTTAACCCTTTTTTAAGAAATAATTAGATTAGATTTACTTTTTACCCTTTTTGAACTCTTGACACCTTTTTAACTATTTGTGTGGGGCTAAGTTAAGTAGTTACAGTAATGTAAAAGGGTGTAAAAAGTGTAGAAAGGGTCAAATGGACAAATATTTAAAAAGGGTAAAAAGTAAAGCTAATCAAAAAGAGCAATAAGACCTAACGGACAAAAGTTGCAAGAATGCCCATAAGGACCTAAATGGCATAGATGTATAATAAAAGACCAAAATGGCAAAAATGGCAAAAAGAGCACAATAGAACTAAAAGGTTAAAAATGGTAAAAAAATCTCAAAAGTAGATCTAATTAAAATAAAAAGGGTAAAAGGTTTTTTATTTTTTATTTATTTGGGGTATTTAACATGCATTTTCTGAACTTACTGATTATACAAGCACATGAGGATTTCTGTGAGCGAGAGTGAAACAAATTTAGGATTTAGACACTGCAAATCCCCTCAATCAAGTTCGTTGGTTAATTTGTATGATTGACTTTCCCAAAGTTAGATCAAATGATTTAGATTTTCTTAACAATAAACATATTTAGTTTGTTTGTTTTTTTCCTCAGTAACAACACTGTCCACCCAAATTTGTTAGAACCAGTACTGCAAGTATTTCTTAGCTTTTAAAATATCAATCCCTTTGACATCAATATGCAATCCCTTTGGTTCACATTTTCTGTTAGTTTGATTTTTTCAAGATTATCAGTATTTTATATAGAATCAATAGGAATAAGTTAATGTCAGATTTAATTAGAAGTAATAATTTTATTATCTATTGAATTCATAGCTTCTTCTCATGATACTGAGCTTCTGGCAACTGCCTATCTCAAGGAATCTTCTAAAGTGTCTTTTTGAATGTTGCAAGGCAAAATGTATTCAACATTTTCCTTGAAAGATATAAAGCTTGGCGCATTCGTTTCCAATATGGTGAATATTCTAATATATAAAATATATCCATAGTGTAGTGAGTCGATATGAAATGATACCTTTCAATGTAAGCAAGAAGTACTTCATATTTAACTCCTCGATGCAGTATTGGGCAAGTTCTAACATACCAGTACCTGCTATAGAGAAAAGAAGTGCCCGTGAAGTGTAAGAAAGTGTTGTACAGGGCGTACTTTGTATTGAAACATGTGCTGCAGAAATATGGACAGTGAATGTAAAAGCGATTAGGAAAGTGGAGACCATGAGAACGAAGTTTCTGAGGAACATGTTAGCTGTCACAATGAGAAACAAGATTATAAATGAAGTTATCCGGGAAAGAGTGGGGGTACAAAGAGTACATGAGATAAAGCAAAAATGGCTGAGATGGTATGGGCATGTAGTGAGGAAAGAAAAAAAGAAAATGCCAAAGAAAATGTTGGAAATTTATGTAGAAAAAAGACCGCAAGGGAGGCAAAGAAAGAGATGGGAGGAGCAGATAATAGAAAGTGTTCAAGTGAGAGGAAGATAGAGGCATTTTACTAAACTGACCCGGCCAAAGGTTGGAAACAGTTGATGAAGATGAAGATGATGAGGAGGAGGAGGAGGTACCTCGTCCTAAGGTATTTTTCTGAGAACATCATGTATTTCCTTCGAAAAGATACTTTTTAACTATTAATTGTTTTTCAACTATAATTATAGTCTTTTGAAATATATATATTTTATACATTTTGGTGAAATCCTTGTTGAAGGGGTTTTGGTATCCATGATATCCCATCATTCATAGCTAAATAAGTAGCTCTGTAAGGATAATGTGAAATTTCATTTAAACCTTGTAACACATTTATTAAAAATTCTCATTTGATATTCAGTTTTTCTAAATTTGATGGAGAAACGGATCTTAGAAATAGGCCCCATAAGCATGTGGAATGTTGCATTCAACTTGTTGCTAGTCTCAAGGCCGGATCTACAGCTATGGAAGCCCTAGGTCTGTAAAAAATCGGAGGCCCCAACATTAAACAAGTAATCCCCACCTACGGTACCCACCAACATGTGAACATTGTAATTTTGTATTTTAAAAGTAACTGTTTGAAAGCTCATTATTAAAGATATTATTTAAATAAGGAACTATTGTCATCACCATGGCCGTAGCCAGGGGGGGGGGGGGTTTGGGGGTTCAAACCCCCCGCGAAATTTTATGTACAAAATATACATAGCTTTATTTATGGTTCAAACAATATAAAAATTAAAACACAAATACAAATTAGGCGGCTGTGTTATTATAAAAAGCAGTTCAAAGAGCTTCTAGAGGTGTTAAATATTTAGAAATTTTCCTAGCGTTCGGCATTTTGGGGGTTATTTTACCATAAAAAACCTTACAGAGCTTCAAAAAGTGTTTAATATTTAGAAAATTTCCTACCCTTCGGCAGCTAAGGGGTTATTTTATCATAAAAAAACAATTCAGAGAGCTTCTAGAACCGTTTGTCATTTATAATGTTTTTTATCTTCCGGCAATTGGGGGATGTGCTCACCAAACCCCCCCTGAAATTATTGGCTGGCTACAGCCTTGGTCATCACGATAAATTATATTTATTTAAAACAAAGTATAGGCCTACAGTATAGTATATATTTTGTTTGTTCTTAACTATAAGAACAACACATTATATTAAAACTCTGAAAATAAATATATTTTTATTTTATTCATAAATAAGTTTGTTTGGACTCCTGAATTTGTGGAAGCCCTGAGACAATAAATAGCCCCTGTTTCTCCCCCTCAAGTCAGGCCCTGGCTGTACTTTGCGAGTCAAATGCCTCTTTGAAATCAAAATAGGGCTGTATATGCACTTTGTCAACAATAAAAATGACCCGTTTCAGTGGCTGCATGGTCTGAGTAGCTACTCTTGCAATAGACTAGACTGCCAATGATGGAGAGATTGAGGTTCAATCCCAGCTAGCTATACTGAGGGTGGTTCTTCCTAAATGATTTCCCCCTCCCCCTCATCCCTAGCCCATTTGCTTGATTATTACATAAGGGAACAACCCAAATGGGTGGTAAGACGTGGTGCTAAAAAAAAAGTGCAGTTTTGTTACATTAGATAAAAAGAAATTATGACTAGGCTTCTTAGAAATCCATACAGTCGAACCTGGATAGGCGAGAACTAGACAAGAAAGAAAACTCTATAAGTGAAACTAATCGTCAGGCCCCATCAGGTTCACCTCTGAAAACCTCTATAAGTGAGAGTGTCTTCCAAGAAATGCAATGCAACTGTGCGTGTTTTTACAAGTCACACAAACACACGCGTGTTTTTTGTTTCTCTACTAGGGGTCAGGTCTGCATTAATAAACAAAGACCTCTATAAGTGAGAGAAGCAGCTCCTTAACCTCTATAGGTGAGAAACCGGCTAAATGAGAAACCTCTATTAGCAAGAAAAAATTCCTGGTCCCTTGAACTCTCGCTTATCCAGGTTCAACTGTAATTGTGTGATCAACTTTAATTCAACAAGGTAGCAAATACAAACATGTGTAGATAGTATATATTTTTATTTATTTGAGGTATTTAACATGCACTTTCTGAACCAACTGTTTATATTAGCCCCAGAGAATTTATTTCTATGAGTGAGAACGAAAAGGTCCACCAATTAGGTATTTTCATATATCCTTAAGGGTTCTTTTACATTCCACAATCAACAGTCTTTGCCTCCCCTCCGAAGGAAGTTGTGCTATTGATTTTTATTGCTCAAGAAAAATCTGTCAACCTCGGCTGGGTTTGAACCTACAAAAATTGGGTCCTGATATGAGCACTTTACTCCAAAACCACCAAGGGCGACTTAAGAGAGTATCGAAAGTTGTTTTTTGGATACTAGTGTTTATTATTATTATTATTATTGTTATTATTATTTAGCACCGGGTCTTACTACCCGTTCGGGTTATACGCTTTAAGTACTAATTACGCTAATTGATTGGAAATTGGGAAGGCCGCATTAGAGGAAGTGAATCCGCATTTGCGTGGAGGGAGAGTGGAAAACCATTTAGGAAAAACCACCCCCAGTTCACCCGACCGAGATTCGAACCTCGATCTCCCCGTCCTCGGCGGTCGAGCTCAACACGACTAACACGTTAGCCAACTACGCCACCGAGGCAGGTGATACTAGTGATTTCAACTTTTACTGTAAGCCTATAAATTTGATAATATTATCACTTTCATCTGTGCAGATTGTCTAAAGCATATTAATCACAATTTCAATAATAAATGTTGAATAGTTATTGTAGCTATATGGTACCTTGTTGAACATTGTTATTGCCTTGCCAGAGTTTTGTCTTCTCATCTAATACATCACTAATTACATTAAAATGTGTTACATAAATGGAAATTTATAAATAAAACCTAATTGGCTTTCTTGTATAAAAGGTGACATAGGTAGGTCTATACAAGTTTTCATCAAGTATTACAAATAATTTTATTTCAGGTCCAGGACTTGTTTCAATAGTATGCAATAACCCAATAAGTAAATTGTAACAGAAAGTCCAACATACAAATGTCAACAATTTGGAATAAGTTACCAAAGGATGTAGGATGACTATAAATTTAATTTAATGATTTAGAATGTATTTAATCAGTTTTATCTTATGATATATTATTTAGAATTAGTAGTAATAATTTTACTTGAGACAGTAAAAAAATAGGGCCTAATCGAAAATATTTTAAAATACCATAAAAAAAATATTTTCAAATGTAATAATTTATTGGTCTATAAAATAAATGTCCAGGCCTTAGTTTCTTTTAAAGCTTTTAGTTAGAAAAAAATATTTTTCCTGAATGCTTGAAATTATTATTTTTCTTTGCATCTTTGGAGTGTGAAAAATGCTGAATCTTTTAGACATATGAGATGGTTAAAGTCTCATTTTCACAGGAAACCCATGTTGCCACAATGGCGGGAATAAAAATACTACAAATTGTATTTATAATCTTAGTCTGTTTGGTTAAAAGCTTAAAAAAAATGTATTCTGTATCTATAAAAGTATTATTGTAAGCATTTGATAACTTTTTAATTAATGAATAAAATAAAATATATTTATAAAATGCCAATGAATTCTAGTAACATTCAATCAATGTTGGTAGTTGGAATTCTGCTTCCTATAAGAATCAAGGTTAAGTGAACATACAATAATTATGCCATAGTTGGGCATTGACAATAATGTTTAGAATGTAAATCAAGCATCCAAGTAGAGCATAATATAAATTATGCATTAAGTATTACTATCATTTAGGTCATCCATATTTACACAGTAATGTATTAAGTATGAGGGAGGTGAGAATAAGAGTAAATGCACCCTCATCTACACAAAGTAAGTCTAGTGGGTAACTTTTTGTGAAAGACCACCTTCAGTACACTCAACTGGGATTTGAACCCTCATCTCCTCAGTCTAAGTGGGCGTTCAAGTATTACATAAGCACATATTTGGTCATTTTTAACCAACCCCCCCTCTCTCCCCTTTTAAGCAAAAATAAGCAAATGCCTGACCCACCCCCTCTTGCTTATGTTATATTTGTCAACTTTTTTTTATTTGTTCACAGGAAAAACCATTCTATTTTCCATGCAATTTTGCTTATAACCTGAACAAGTAGTAAGACGCGATAATAAAAGAATTAAAAATCCATTCAATTTATAATTATTAACATAGGTATACAATGAATTTAAATTTATTGAACAGGTGAAATAAAAACAAGTTATAACTTTATAAAAGTTTAAGATTCTAATTTACTTTTAATTGAAATTATAAAAAAGTATTATTAGTGAATACATTAATATTATATTTATAAATAAACCTATACTTCATTTAATCCGATGACCAAGGTCCTTGAATCCATGTCTCAACACTTTCAATTATAATTTTTCTATTTGGGGGTAAGGGGGGTGGGGTTTAGGCCACTCGAGCATTGGTTTACTTCTATAGGCTTCTCTGGAAACTTATTTCTAGTTCAACCCCACTCAACATCTTTATTGCTGCCCCAAGTCCAAGCGGCTTGCAATGCACCCTCCCTCAATTGTGCCCTTCTTCTCTGTTTTAAGTAATCATTATTCTTATCCCCCCCCCTTTACCCTCTTGTCAACAAAATTAAGCAAATCTCGAACTCCCTACCCCCCTAAGGTGCTTACATAATACTTGAATGTTCCCTAATGTGAGAGCAACACCTTAGACCAGGGTTTCACAAAACTCACACAATAGTGGACCCATTAGGGGTCATCCATAGCCCACATACCGCTGTTGAAGGGTGGAGAGGGAGTATCTCTAGGGTGTATTACAGTGTTAACTTACATAGATTAAATTCTAATGGTTCTTACTACTTGTTCGGGTTATATTCTTATGTACTAATTACACTAATGGGTTAGGGATGAGGAAAGTTGTATTTAGAGGAAGTGTACCTGACTTTGCGTGAAGTGGGAAAACATTTAGGAAAAACCACCCTCAATACAAACGACTGGGATCAAGCCACAATCTCCTAGTCATAATGACGTCTAGTCTATTGCGAGAGTGACATCTTGGACTGTGCATCCACTAAGCGGGTAGTTCTAATGTTGAAAAAATTTAATATTACACTTACATGTTTTCATCATTAGCAAACATAGGCTACTTATAGATAAATTCCAATTATGAGTAGTATTAAATCTTAGTCCCCCTTTATGTGTCACAAATCTTGCCCAAGAAATAATTACATTCACTATTGAGATGAAAAGTTATATTGTAGGTACAGGTTTGAGGGG
>CABEEJ010000216.1:347905-361508 GCA_901482245.1 Timema douglasi
CCCCCCCCCCCCCTCTTTTTCCCTTCATGGCGCCTTGAGTATTACTCACAACCACGTGTAACGTCAACATCGCTGTTGTAAAATTAACACGGCAGTTGACCTGGCGTGTGTTTAATGTTGAGTCTGACCTCTGAGCCTGACGGGAGTTAGTAGCTACTGTCTAGTGTAAACGAATCATGTCAGTTTCATCGTAGTTCATGCTCTGTTTCTAGTTAAATACCATACTTTTGGTGTATTATATTGTTGGTTTCCCGTATTTTATTATTAATATCTTTACTATTAATCCCAAAATGAGTGTGTCAAGTAAAAGAAAACGAACGTATAATTTTAAAGTTGATTGGGAATAATCGTATTGTTTTGTCAATTTTAAAGCTCATTGTGTTTCATATTCTGAAGATTTAAAAATGACACCTGGCCATGGGAATCAAACCCGGGACCTTTGGCTTATTACGCCGATGTTCTAACCACTGAGCTATCTAGGAATCGTCCTGTACTCAACGTCATTCTTCACTCATAATTTAAGGCAGAGTCTATTATGGACGTGCGGAAATCGTCGGCTAAGAATGTGTGATTTAGTAAGATCACGAGCTATCATATAATGCAGCCACCCCCGACTGGGTAGTTGGCTTATTGCTGCAACTTGTACAATTATTATTAGTAAGGGATCACATATTTAAGAATCAAATAGCCAAAGCCATTATATTTGTTTTAGTGAGGATTTACTCACATATAGATACTATATTCTGAAAATTGAAATATTATTCCTGGATATCTCAGTGGTCAGAGCATTGGCGTACTAAGCCAAAGGTCCCAGGTCCAATTCCCGTGTCAAGGAGCCATTTTTCAATTTTCAGGATTTGATATCTAGATGCCAGTAGATCCTCACTAAAACAAATATAATAGCTTTGGCTATTTGATTCATAAATGTGTTTGCTTGTTGTGTGGAAGTAGTATTTTAGTGCCAAAAAACATAATGTTGAACGTCACTCACTTCCAGACTAATCACTCCTCTTTTGAAACTAGCTATCCACTTGATTCAGAATTAATAAAAAAAACATAAAATAAAGAAACTAAAATCAAACCTAACTGCCCACCAGTTGGTTTTCACAAGACACGCGGTAAAATATAAAAATGCCACTATTATTTTTTTCAACATTTTTCACTTGCTCGCAAAGAAAAAAAAAACATTCCAGGATGGGTAGTTGCTAAAAGAGACCTTTCTGACTGGAGCTGATTGCTTGTTTAAGGGATTTTTTTTTAATAAGCGTGAGATTATGTCAGTGATCCAAGACTTACAGCTATCAGATAACACCACAAGAAGAATACATGCAATTTCAACTGACATGCAAATTCAGCTAAAGAATGACTTGGAAATATGCAAATGATTCTCAATACAATTTGATTAGTCCACAGATATAGCAGACCAAGCTGAGTTGGCGGTTATAGTGAGAATGGTATTTAATGACTTCACTACAAAAGAAGAGCTATTGAAAATATTGCCAATGTAAGGACGAACAACATGTGCATATATCTACAACACATTCAAAACAAATACGAAGTCAATAGATATGCCTCTGCACAAGGTTTCTGCGATTACCACCTTCAATAGTGGGTAATATCAATGGATTTGTTGCCCTGTGCAAGAAAGATGAATCATTTCCAAACTGTATGTCGTGCCATTGTATTATTCATCAAGAAGCCTTGTGTGGCAAAGTACTTTCATTTGAACATGTTATGAAAATTGTTATAAAAATAATCAACTATAATAGAGCAGCACCGACTTTTCAAGGCCCTATTAGAAGATTCTGAAGTTAAACAGCCTGGTCTTACCCTGCATACAGCAGTACGTTGGCTCAGTAAAGGCAAAGTTCTTACAAGATTTGTAAGCTTGATTGAAGAGATAAAAACATTTCTCAATTCAAAAAATCTAAATTACGATCAACTAAGTGACTTTTGCTGGTTGGTGGATTTGGGTTTTCATACGGACATCGTGGACAAATTGAATTCCTTGAACTTAGATCTACAGGATAAAGATAAACATGTAGCTCAAATGATGCGCTCTGTGAACTCATTTAAAGATAAACTGGTCCTATGGAGGTTTCATCTGCAGATGAAGTCTCTCGTGCATTTCCTAACAATGAAGAAAATGTTAGGTGACAGAGACTTTAACTCATCATTTGTTATTCACCTTCAAGTGCTTCAAGAGCAGTTTGAAAGGAAATTCGAGCAGTTTACTATCATCGAGCCAATGGTCACCTTTTTTGTTTTTATCAATCTTTTTACTAGCCAAGTAAGTTGTAATGATATCGATTTTTCCTGTCTTTTTAATATTCGAGATCAGATTTTAAAGTAAATATATTAATATTTCTTCTTTTCAGTTAATATAAAGTAAACTCATCATTTCTAGACTAGGGCCATGTTTCTTTTTTCTTTCGTTTAACTGCACGTGTCAGAAGCATCGTTTTTGTTTCCGGGTTGAAATGCGCAGTAAAATAATAGCAGGTGCAGAGTAACGCGTCTGTTTTCTTAAATGCGCGCTAATTAAAAACTAACCCCATTGGTCGATGGAAAGAAAGCAAGGAGTGGTCTGGGTTCGAGGGTGTGAACTACGGGGTTCACACGGCTCGACTCAAGAGGACGCTAGCTTGGTAGACGCGTCATTCTACTCTTCTACGGCAGACATAGAAAACGCAATACTGCAGACGAGAGAGATGTGTATTACATTGCACGTCATTCTACTCTGTTTCGGCAGACGATAGAGATGTGTAATACACTACTGCATGAATCTAGTATAGTTTGATAATGTTAGCTTGGTTGTGTTGGAATCACGGCCAAGGTGTTTTTACCTAAATGGTTTCCATTATTCTTTTTCAAACAACAGTGATATGTAATACATTATACCATTAAAGTTTATACAAAAGTATCTATTTTCGAAGACATTTATTTGTAGTATATATATTCTTCAAACCAAAGTGAAGTTAGTACATTAAAATGGCACTCAACGTGAAGGCATTCCAGCAGAACGTAACAAATGACGTCTCGATAAGGGGCATCCAACTTTAGTACGTCACAATTGACGTCACAACGCGGGGCAGATCCAGCACGTGTACGTTACAAAGTACAACAGAATTAGTTGAATCCATTGAAAGACTTATTCAAATAAGGCCATAAGAACTGGAGTTAGATCTGTTGGATCTTCAGAATGACATTGTGCTAAAATCCTATTTAACAGATGAGAACTTTTGGAATTAGATTGACAGAAAAAAGTTTCCTTTCTTTAAAAGTGCAGCATACAAGATACATTTTTTTTTTCAGTTCCACATACTTATGTGAATCATTGTTTTCTACCATTAATATCATAAAATCAAAGTACAGATCTCGACTTACTAAAGAACATCTTGATGATTGTTTATGAAGTACTGGCTGATGAAATGCAGCGTCAAGGATCACATTTACTGTTGGTTTGTTAAAAATGGTTTCAAACGAGGAAACTGGTTTAGGAACAGCTTTTCGTGTGTACCATTAGCATTATTTTATATACAATTTTTTTAAATATTTTTAAAATTTTAAACTCACATTTTTTTTTAATAATATGTATTTTTGTGTGTGATATTTGCATTATGTTTGGTTATAAATTTGCCTTGAAAAGGTAATTGGTGCCCGCCGCATTACCGTTAGTTTTGAACGGCCTCTAAGGTACAAAAAAGGTTGGGTACCTCTGATTTAGAATTTACTTGTAACAATATTATAAATCTCATGTTCGGGTTAACATTTGATTTACCTATTTTATTCTGATAACATTTTAACTATATTATACATTCTTTGTTTGGGTTAGCATTTGATTTACAAGTTTTATTCTAATAACAGTCATGTAGGGTATACTTGTAACTATTCAATAAATCCCGTGTCCTTGTTAGGATTGGTAATTCATAATCAGTTTACGTTAGCAAAATAAATGCATTAACCGTAGTGGTATTCCTGCTAGTAAGGAGTGTGCTATAATCTCATGTGTTTAAAGTAAGTAACCAGACAGTGACATTTAAATCACTATATTTTTCTGTATTCTTGCACTTTCCTCAGAGCTGTTTGACGTTCTGTAGAACTTTCAATATGACTCGAATCACTAAGGGTGGTATGAAAGAACGATACTAAGCACGCCCAAAGTTCTGGGCTAGCACTAGCAAAGTACTGGCTAAAGTATGTACATAAACATACGCAGGACCATCTTAATTCCCAGTGGTGATTGGTTCAGGGGGGAGCTTGTTGGGAGCAATTGAATTTTTAAATTTTACAATTTTCATAAAATCTCTCGAATACAGTGACTGGATGGTATGCTTAATCTTCAGTGAGTCGACAGGCAGATGGGAAATTCTCCAAGGTGAAATTAAAACAAGTAATGCTGACATAAAACTACCAACAAAGCCTTTGGCAACAACACAGTGATCTACAAGACATGATGCATACAGAACTGTGAAGGCATCCTACCACACTTTTCTTTCAGTTGCAACAAAAATTTCAAATATTCCATGTGGAAATCCGGAAACACAAAAAGAGGCTAAAGATTTGTGTGGTAACTTTGCTAAGTTGGAGACCTAAATACTAACTAAATTTTGGACACAGATTCTAGAACGGTTTGACAAAGTGAGTAAGAGTCTTCAAAGTATTACTAATAATTTGACTGACATAGTCCTGATGTATAATTCACTAAAAAGTTGTATAAGACTCCGTGATAGATTCGACTACTATGAGTGTGACGGGGAAAAAAAATATGGATATGAAGAGTATGAATATGAAATAAAAAGAGTCAAAAGGAGAAGACTGCAGTGTGATGAGGTCAATAGAGACAGTGACAGCCTTTTTGACTGCAGGTAAGATATCAGGATAAACACATTTTTGTTTACCAATTATAAACTGGTTGTGGTGCTTTCTTGCAGAATATCTGCATATTCAAATTTCGACTTAAGAGAGTTTTTCTACTAAATTATATTCAATGCTCCTCCATGATATTATAAAATGTGCCAGGAAAGCTGTTGAAGCATATCCCAACAATGTGGACAGTGACTTTATTGAAGTGTGTGTCAATTTCCAGGAGATCCTCAAAGAACTAAAACTGTATGAAAAGTCACCTGGAAATTTATTGAAAATTATTCGAAGCAAAGACTTAGGGGCCTCTGAACATATCGTAAATAAATAAATACAAATTTAAGGAGATACTAAACGTTAGTGTCACTTCGAATGTATCCTAAATAACCTCCAAATGTATAATTTTTAGCATCCCACGATCATAATTTCGTCTTTCAAGCCATTTCCATATTCTTTTGCTACGTTCCCTTTCATAATTTTCAATATCATCATTAATAATTAATGCAGCTGCTGCACCCAAAATTAATCTCTGATGTTTAATAAATATTTTCACTAGAACCTAGTATCGTGTGAATACTTTAGTCCCGTTTCTATTGTACTAGCTAGTATACAATTATCTAGGCGCTAGTTAACACAAATGATTTCTAGTACAAGCAAGTGTCGTATGATAGAAGCTTTAAATATTTATGGTATAAAAGCAAATGAATGCCATTACGAGCAATACGTACGTAATCTACGTATCTTTTTAAAAAATAAGTTTGTTGAAGGTTTATTTCGTGATAATTCCGATATTTAAAAGCCACTTTTATCATTATTTTGCACTAAAAATATGTTTTCCTGGCTCATATATATTCAGATAGATATTTACCTAACTTTGTCAAGTGTGGTTATGTTATTTAATGGCCAAAATAAATAACTGAAGTTTCGAGTGTCCAGCTACTTAATTGAAGATAAGGTTGGTTAAAATTTGTAAATTAATAATATTTTTAGTAAAAATTAAATACAAACATTACTTTGATTGTTGTTCCTAAGGTGTAATTATTTATTTTTACCTCGAAAAATCCTTGTATATATTTTTTCCCGCCCGAATTTCGGGAACAACCATTTTCCCGAATTTGCGGGATCCCTCACAGCCCTAGAAAATTGTACCTTGAAACATTTCCCAAGCATAAAACCAATGACAAAAATATTCAAACTTCAATTCATCTTGAAAAATAATTTCATATATTCGATGTATCAAGTAGTCTTAATGCTTCCTAGGTCCCACCCTTTAAAGAATTATCAGGGGCATAAACGCAATTAACTTTACTTCTCGCTTATCATCATCATCATCATCAAGTGTTTCCAGCCTGTGGCTGGGTAGTTTAGTAAACTATCTCCATATTCCTTTCTTCAGTTCTTTTCCTTTCACTTGAACACTTTCTGTTATCTGCTCCTCAAATCTTTTTATTGGCCTCCCCTGTGGTATTTTCCTCACATTCTTCACTACCAACATTTATTTTGGCATCCTCTCTTTTTTCCATCCTTATTACATGCCCATGACATCTCAGTCTTGATTTCTTTACTACCTCATGTAATCCTTGTACCCCAAATTTCCCCAGATAACTTCATTCTTAATCTTGTTTCTCCTTGTGAGAAATAACATGCTTCTCACAAACTTAATTCTCATGGTCTCCACTTTCCTAATCTCTTGCATTTATTGTTTATGTTTCTGCTGCACGTGTGACAATAGGTACAAAGTATGCCCTGAACACTACTTCCTTACACTTCAAGGGGACTTCTCTTCTCCATAACAATTCTCTTCAGCTCCTATGGGATCTCTCTCCCTGCTGTCCTCTTCTCATTAAATCCTCTCTACTCCCACCAGTTTCCAGCCTGAAGATGTCTTCATGTAAACACTAAAACTTGTACAAGGTCTGCTTTGTACAACTTATTGTATACAATTTCAAGAAATAGACACATCCTATATCAGCCATTTTTCTTGTACAACTTTTGAGTTGTTAACATGAAAACTTCATCTGCTAGACAGTTATGTTTTATTTAAAAGAAAGAGTGACTGTAAGAAAAACAACTTAATGCTCGAAAACAAACAAATAATTATAATTGAAGGAGGTTAAAGCCCAAAATTGATATAAAGGTTTTTAACTGTTTTAAAAGAATATTAAATGATTGAAAAAATATGCTTTTTTTATTTTCATAATACCTAAGAATGATTAAGAAATTATTTACATTAAATACCAGTTTTTCCAAATCAATCAATCATTATTTTTCCATAAAAATGCCATTTTTTTTGTTTTGTTTTTTAAATATTGTATGCAATCATAAATGGCGTGTGAACAGTCACTGGGTAAAATTTGTATGCAATCCATGTGACCAAGATATTGTACAATTTCTTTCACAACTTTTTGTACAAGAAGTTGTATCGTGTCTATCAGGCTTTAGAGTTTTGTGGAGTTTACTGTAGCAGGTGCTTTTGTTTTGATGTATCAGTGAACGCTAACAAACGAAAGTCCATAAGTATGTGTCTATGATAAGTAATAACACAATAATGTAAATCACAGAACTGAAGGAAGCCCAAAGCCATAACTACCATAAAAAAAACACCTCCAAATAGATTCTTGGAGCATAGAATTTTTTTTTTAAAATATTCCGCGAGCTCCCCTTCCAAGCTTGCCTAATAATTTTAGTCACGAGGACACTACTGATTATCATTACAAATAGTAATGGTGAAAGGGCACTACCCTGCTTCATTCAATTTTTTATTTGGAACCACTCCGTCCTTAAACTCCCTGTCTTAGCACCTATTATCCTCATACATGCTTTTCACTTTCATTATCACTCCTCTTTCCACTTCAACCTCCTCCATCACTTTCCAAACTTTATTTCTATCCACACTAACATTTGCCTTCGCCACATCCATAAATAACATTACCAAGTCTTTCCAATATTTATTTACATAACTGGTCCTGGACAGAGAGGTAATGGCTGTCTCTTAAATAAAATCAGTCGTCCAGTCGTCACACACCAATCCTCTGACCAGGGTTTCATTATATGGGAACTCATCAGGAAAGAGAATGAAACGTGCAATTTTACTTCCTGAAAAAGGAAAAAAAAAACCTATTGGGACATTATTTTTATTTACCTCTGCTAAGTTGAAGACTGCTGCCTAAGAGTGGAATAATAAGAAAAATCTTTTGTTCTGGGAAGTAGAGGTTCATTTGCATAAATACAATTTATGATGCGAGCATGTTTCTTTTTCGTAAACAATAAAAAAATGTTTTTCTTCACTATGCTAAGGTTTTCCATCTACAATTAGTATCAAATAACACCTAAAGAAATAATCACCTTAAGTTGGAGGAGTTATATGACAATCTCGTGTACCTCAAATTAACCAATTACAAAATAGCAATAAAAACACACATTTTAAAATACAATTGAATGCTTTATACACATAAAATACACATAAGCTGTTATATTTTACTATATTGTGTAGTTTTGTTTTGCCTTATCCAAATAGTATATTTGATTTTAAAACATTAAAGATGCACCAATGTGTAATACTCACAAAATTGATATGATATTTACAAAATGTAATTTAAAAATACACAAATAATTAAGTTATTTTTTTTTAAAGCAATCAATGCAATAAGTATTTTGTAACATTGCATGAAAATGTTCAACTCCAGTTCGACCATACATCAAAAGAGGAGGAAAGCCTTGAATTAAACATTTTCATAAAACAGTACAATATAATTTAGCGCATAAATATATCTTCTTTATATGATAAATTATCTATTAGAGAGGGAGTGTGTATTTTAATGATGTCCTATTTTTTACATATTCAAGCCATTAGCCATAAAATAATTCATTTCATTAGTGATACACTTATAACTTGAGACAGAAAAGATATTTGTTTGTGAGTACCAATATATGGCTTATTGCTACTAATATAACATACCAGTATGTAATAATTTTTACTAAATTATGCATGTTTGGGTCTTGTACACATTCATTGACTGTTTTGGGACGAGTAAAGCAAGCCAGTTGGAGGCAGTGAAGTATATTGGCCATTTAAGATTCAATTACCGGAGAGAAAAAAACACACACAAAGGATGAAATATTTAGTTTAGAATGTAATTGGCAATCACTGAAGTTGGAAGATGGCACCAATGTCTGCAGCTGCACCAAACAACACGATTACATTTTAACTACCAGCCTGAGAGTTTACAAGTGTCCTACCACACAGTATTCCTCCACAAACTGTCTTCAGAGGGTCAACCTTTAAACACACCCAAGGGGGAACAATTTATTGTACATGCACAGAGACTTCAGTCTTTCTTCTCAACAGATTCCTTCAGGTCAGTGATTGTCTTCTCCAGAACCTCGAGCCAGTTCGTTGACATCTGTTTGTTCTCACCCGGGTCCCTGGAGGGTAGCACTTCTGGATCTTTAGAGCAGCCTGCTACTGGTTCTGGCTTGGGGTTCTCACTTTCCTCTTTGTCCAACGTGATTTTGCGTTTCTTTGATGGGGCCTCTTCCACTGAAAGAAATAACAATGGCAATGACAATGGCTATCAGTCGACCCCAGCTATGTTATTAATATGAAATTGGGGTATTGATGCTGTCCAATTCAATTTCTTTATTATGTCTTCAGGGGAGCGCTGTTAGATATAAAAAGTCAACAAGACTCAGCACACAGGTACTAGCATACGTACTAATAAGTATCAATCAATGTTTCATGTTTTGTTCTGACTTCACTTAAAAAAATCATCATTAAAAAAAAAATCAGCATAGCAACCATAAATCTCAGGCAATAAAAAAAATGGAAGACCAAAATACAAATTGATGTTAAAATTTGATTATTTTGTGCTGTTATGCAACTTTAAAACTAATTTCCACATGACAGAAATCTGTAGTAATTAAATTGCATGATATTTACACGATTCATGAGTTATGATATAGTAAAAACACACCATTGTAACTTTATCTCTAAATAGATACAACATAATTTGGAAAACTTTCCAAACAAATACGAATTAAATGTTTTATCATGAAACTGTTTGGAACATAATACATTATGGTGAAAATGTCTAAAAATAATAAATTCTATATATATATTTTTCAAATCTTTATTAATTTGAGGTATTTAACATGCACTTTGTGAACTGACCAATTATATTAGCATATTAGAATTTCTATGAGTGAGAGTGAAAGGGCCTACCGATTTCTTCAAGAAAGTTATTTTAACATACCTTCCAGGGTTCTTTTACATGCCACAATCAACATAAAACTGAGAGTTTTGCTCCTCCTATGAAGGAAGTTTTGCTATGGATTTTTATCACTCAATAAATATGTGAACCCCGTTGGGTTTTAAACCACAAACATCAGGTCCTGAAGCGAGCACTTTACCCAAAGACCATCGAGGCCGATTTAAAAAAAAATTCAAACAAAAGTTAAATTAGACCTTATGACTTACCTTAAATGTAGACTAAATTATTGTTATATTTTAACTCCAATAAAAAGTTTGACTTTTAGATTCAAATTAAATTCTCTCAAACCCAAATTTGAGATTTATTTGTAATTCAAATTTTGAGTTTTATTCAAATTTCTTAAAATTTCAAGATTTGGAATTTCAAATCAAATACAACAATTAGTTTGGATTTGAAATTTCAAAGCTTTCCAAATGCTTACTTGTCATATTTTTATATGAAATGTAAGTAACATTCTACCTGACGTGTCAACAGAAGTTGTGTTTGCACTCTCCTCCATCTGCTTGCGGGCTGCGGTGGTTTTGATGAGTAACTGGTTGAGTGTGGGAAGCAGCTCGGCAGAGGGTGACAACGCCACCTCGGTGCTGTACACCAACGCTAGTGCACGCAGGTCACCATTTAGTTTGTTCGCAGTTGTTCGAATATTCACCAAGTTTACAATTCCCGACAGAGATGTAACAAGGTTTTCTATCAAATTGCAGGTCTGGTCGTTCAGTACATGAGAAGCTACCTGAAAAAAAAGTAATAGTGATTTAGGCATAAATCAAAGTGTGCATAGTATACATTATTATTTGTGCAATCAGGGTGGCAGAAAAAAAAACTCTTGATCCCAGCACACAAATTTTCTCGAATAAAACCCATATTGGAATTAATAAGGTTAAGTTATTAAAACCCTCCACTTTTTGTACGCAAATATTTTGGGAATATACTCACAAATAAATACTTGATTAAAAGTAGTGTTTGAATAAGATGCAATAAAGACAAATTTATATTTCCTGGAGAGTAAAATATAATTTTTATGAACAATTATAAGATTGATGTATATTGATGAGTTGTACATATTTTCTAAGACTAAGACCACCATGATGAATAAATATGAAAGGTGCTGGGTTCCTATGAGAGGAGTGCCGCATTTAATCTAAAATACAGACGACATTAGCAAACAATAACACTGCTTGAACATACTTAGTTGGTATTATGTGTATACTGATCATCTAGGTTAGTTGGTACCGGCGAATGCATGGATAATTGAAAAACACGGAGAATCAAATACACAACTTTTTCTTCAACTATTAATTAATGTGTATCATAAACTGACACGTAATGGTTATCCACAGAATCAATCCTGATAGTTGAGTAAAATGCAATCAAGTGAAAAATGACAACCTGGACACAGGAATCTAACTAGGGACCTTTGGCTTTTTGCACCAATTCTCTACCACTGAGCCATCCAAGTAGGTTTCGATATTCAGGGGCATCTTTCACTAGTTGTTGGTGTATTTGGTGAAAGTATCAGCCACTCAGAGCTACACCCTGATTTTCGTTGGAAGAACAGTAGAGAAAATTCAAACATATTTTATTGTGGTCAACAGTGATAAAATTTTACCATATTATTAGTGCTATTTCATAGGTATTGGTAATATCTATCAAAAGTAACAGCTGCAGATAACATAACTTGATGTATGAATCTATTAAAATTGTTTTGGTATCTTTAGTAATTAGCTTTTACTGTTCTTCCTACCAAAATCATACTATATCTACAATCTACAATAGGAAACAGTTTTACATATATATGCATAAAAATTACTTGCAGCTTGTATCTCTATAAGAAAAACCTCTTTTGCTTTATGAGGTAATTGTATAATATTTGGAAGAAGGTACTGGAAAGGTGGATAGAAACACAAAAAAAGGACGAACACAATATGGCTTTTACAATGAAAATAACTCGGGGACTGCGAGCTTGGGTTTTTTCATTTGAGTCAAGTATTTCTAAAAGCTCCCAAGTTCGAATACATTCATAATTTTAAAATGTTAAAGAGTATATATTTGTTTATTTTAAATGTAAATAGGTATCACATCTTTAAAATTTTAGTTTTAAAAAATATACTAAAACATATGTTCTTAAAATATGAGTGACACTCATTTTTACAAATATTAATATTTTAGAAAAAAAGTTAATAAATGTAAATATCGGTTTTTAAATTAGAACTTAACACTTAAGAACACAATTTTTAAAAAAGAACACTGAAAAAAAAGGCCTTGTAGAAAAAATAATTAAAATAGTTTCAACACTCATGTTTTTAAGGACATTAAAAATTACATTAAGAATTATTTAAAAAAAACTAATAATCTCAGAAATATTGGCTTTGCTTTTGTAAGTTCAACACCCCTCTTATTATAGATATTAAAAGGGCTTGTTTTGTTTTCATCCAAAATACTAGTACATCCGTTTTGCATTTTCAGGTTATTGCAAACACTTATTTATTTTAAGTTTGATAGTTAAAATCGAGCTATAAATATATTTCTTGTGATTGTACTTAACCTACATTTTAGTATATACTGAAAGTTTTCTCAACAAAGTTGTTTTTGGTTTCTTTAATTCTTATATTATAATAAGCTGACTGCTTGACACTCGCTACTTGCTGTAGACAATTTTCTTTCGAATTTTTTGATTGGACGAAGTCTCTTACTATCTCATTGGTTGAAACGGTCATGTAATTACGGTTATTGGCTCTGTAATCACGAGTAGAATTTCTTATGGACCAGGAACAAACAGTACATTCTATGGGTCTACAAATATGGAGTCTGTGTCGGAGCCTTAAAAGTGTAAGAAGAAATGGAGAAGTGTGTTTGTTTATATCTAGGCTTACCTAACTACCTTTTCAGAATGGTTTCCTTCACTATCGCTTTACATTACTGTAGAGTGTTTCTACACTGTCTTGATAAAAAGCTAATAAAACTTACGTTTTAATAAGCTAATATTTACCCAAAATATGTTTCAGTAACTAATTTAACCTATAAAAAAATGTAAGAATCATAAGGTTAGAAATTTGAAGTGTTTCGTATTTCGTTTATTATTCCTTAGTGTAACTATGCATGATCACGTCTTCTGTTCCATTTTCATTCCTCTATGTGTAGATGCACATGCGCATGGTACGAGCTCTCGTTAGACATTATTTTAATATGAAATTTAACTTCAATTTAATTTTTAATGCTTATAAAAGTTGATGCTCAAACTTTAAAATTAAAAATAATGTGACTAAAATAATATTTCTAGCAAATAAAACGAAATAGTAAAGGTTTTTTTTAAATATAAATGTGGTAAGTTTGGTTAGATATGAATTGCTATAAATAAGATCAACATTGATTTTAGACAAGTTAGCCAACTTAAGAGGCCGGTCAACACTTGTTTACATGGTAAAACTAAATAAAAGATTGTGACAAAACCGTTCTATGGATTTGAAATCGGC
>CABEEJ010000217.1:7058-31454 GCA_901482245.1 Timema douglasi
GCTTTGAAAAGTTACCAGACCAAATTATGTATCCTTACCCCGAACCACATGATCTGCAAAAACATGTGTTTAGCGGCTGTCACTTCTGACGGTCAAAATTTAGGTATATACCTAAATGCTGACTGTCAGAAGTTATCTGTGAGCTGTCAGTCAGCACCAAAGAAGCCATGGGGCTACTGTACGTGTCAGGGAAAGTGTGACACGGGAAAGTAATATAAATTTTAAAAATCATATGGAATTTTTAATATATTATTTGCGTTTATTTAAATACACAGTAGAAGAGTGTAATCTTAAATTTTTTGCGATTTTTCGAAGAGTATCTCTGAAAATAACAGATTTTTTATTTATAAAGGTTCATATCATATAGGGCTAGTAGGGAAATAAATATCATTTGGTTTGAAAATTTTGGTAAAGTCAAGGAATTTCCAAACAAATGATCTAAGAAAATGTATAGCCAAAAAGTTAAAATGAAACATTCATGCATCATTTTAAAGATTTACTTTCTTCATTTAAGATCTGACAGGTTTCAAAACACTTTAAAAAGATAGTCATAACTGTCAAAATATTCAGAAAAATACGTTATTTAAGTTTTTGGCAAAGCTATATATTGCATCTATTTATCTATTAGAATATTATTAAATTATACTTGTCCTCATGTAGGCCTACTCTACATTTATGACACATGGGCCTACTAGTGAGTTCATGGCTAACCAAGATCTTAAAAGTGTTGAAAACAATTAGTGTGATTTTGGTTTGCTAAATTGAATTACCTGATACTGACGACTACAATTTAGAGATTAAAAAATTGTATCCACATTAGTAGGTTTTTTAAAATGGTTCCTCAATCTCTTTCCACTCAAACACGTATTCATTTCCTCTAAAATTCTACACTTTCTTTCATGCCTATTCCACTAATGAAGTTAGTGGAAATTTCAGACAAGTTGTAAGACCTAGTGTATAAAAAAAGGTTGCAGGCTTATACAATAAATTAAATAATTAACGATGAAGTCAGCCGGTATAAATTCACACAACGAAGCAAAAAAACTTGACGCAATGTTTAGTTGTGAATGGTTTGGTTATTTATATACTAGTTTTGTCTACAAAATATATTTTTTAAATTTATTTTGGAAAGAAATGAGTGGCCGTCGCAATATATTTGGCTAAGATTGAAACAGTCACCAGATTTATTTATAAGTCTAAAAGATTAATTCTTATAAACGCAGTATATTTATGCTAAGCCAAAAATTATATAGGTTAGGTCTTGTCTTAAAAAATTTAAAAACTACAGAGATTTATGTAATCTAGTAAAATTTGGTATTGGAATAAAGTGTTCTATCAGATAAAATTCTATTGCTCACTTATGAGCTATTTAAATTAATTCTTCAAACTTTTAACTGGATGTCTAGATTCTTGTACTATCCGTAATTTAGATTAAATCCTTTGTTCCAGACAAAGTATGTTGTTAAAAAAAATATAATTTATGTCAGTTCCAATTAATTGTTTGGTTAAATTATAAAAAGAATCACCAAGTAAAATGTGAACAAACTATATTAGTTAAATAAAACGCATAATAAATGTAATCAAAATAAACCTTTTTAAGGTTAGTAATAAAATAATTTGCTAAAATGTTTTTGATAAATCGTATTTCTTTAAAATATGATAATTAAAATAGAATGACCATGTTCGGAAAGTTCTTAAGACCTAGACTAAAACAATAATATTTTTCTAATCAAGATTTGTGCTGTTTTCACTAAAATATTTTAGGATTAACTCAACTTTTTATAGAAGGAAGATCGACGTTCTTTTATTAGAAACTCGGGATTATGCCAAGTTTTATCGACATTTTTCATGAATCGTGAACAGGAACGAAGATAAATACTTTTACTACGAACGCAAAAACACAGTCCCTGCGTAGATTTATGAAGATTATCATTAATGGTCTAAGACGGTGGTTCCCAAACAGTGGTAAGGCCAAGTCAAGCAAAAAAACAAATAAAATATTTAAACAGCAAGCCATTCAAAAAGTTTGGGAACCACTCGTCCAAGGCATCACTCTAGAAACATACTGGCCTGCTAGTGAAGGGAAGATCAAGCTTAGGATCCTGGTTGCGTGTACTAAATGTGGTTTTATTTTTATTAAATTGTTTTCTATTTAACCTCAACACAAATTTTGTTACACTTTTTCTAAATTCAATAGGCCTATTCCTCACCCTAAACAAATTAACATAATGCGTATAGCCTGAAAGTATAGTAAGATGTGTTGTTAAAAAAAATTACCTTTATTTAGAAGTCAAATCAACCTTAAAATAGAAGTTATTGCATTTTAAGGACTATTTATTTTAATATTTTTTTTACAACATATAACTTAAATTCAAATGAATTTTTAATTTAATTATATTTTCTAAGCCAAAGAGATTTTAACAACTATGCCCGCTTATTGGTATGTGATTTATAAAGAGAATGATCAACTTATACCACTTTTGCGCGCCCATGTTAGCCCAAGAGAATTGTAAGCAAGCGACATGGCGAAGCACCAAAATGTTACAGAACAGTCCCTCTTCCCCAGGTTACCAGACTCCATACCCTCTTATTGGGGCCCCAAAAATACTCTAGCACTCCACTAGTCTCGGTTCTTGATTCTAAAACCGGACAAACAACACATACTTCTTTGGGGACGGTTCTAGTTTACATCAATCTTTCAACAAGTTTGGTCGTACAAAGTCTTGTGTTTATTGGTGTTCTTCATTTTCTGGATGATTAGTTGAGGTGACAAAGTCACTTGACCAAATTGCTGGACCTAGTTTGTACGTAACCGGTTTTGTCAGAGGAAGACGATGAAAGCATATCAGAAGTGAAATAATTGTAAAAGCAGTTAATCATGGGGCCAGTTTTTTTTTATTCCGACTTAATACGTCTCAAATGCGGTGCTATACTAGATACAGGACGACGACACCCATACCAGAATGGAATGGGCCAATTTTACGCGTATGAACTGGCGGTTTCCATTCTGGTGCTATATAGGTTCGTCCTGTACTTAGAATAGTACCGCCCTTGAGGCGTGCTAAGTCTGAATCTGGAACGGGCCCTTAATTTCTTGCATTGAACATGGCACACACTTTCAGCAATTTTAGCCCAAAGTTTAAAAGGCCAAGTTACATTTAGCTTATTTATCTGTAGGGCTATTTTATCTTTTGGTCTCAACTTTATGTAAAACTTGTAACTAAATCAATCATATAGAAACTAGCACTAATTATTCTTACCAAAGCTCAAAAACAGAGATATTTTTATTGGTCTCGTGTCTTGGGATACTATTAAATATACGTTAATAATTGAAATTTTTTAGTAACAGGACAAATACTATAGTTTTTAAGTAAGCTTCCCTACTTATTAGGATCATAGGTATAAAAAATCAATAAACTTGTATTTTGTTTTGCATCCTCAGTTAAAGGGTTATTAACGATCTAAATACCCTCTTTGGGGGAGGCATGGTCTAGCAATAAAACTTCAGTCTTGCGATAAAATAAACTACCGATGATGCGTATATCGGGGTTTGAATCCCAGCCGGGTGTGCTGACTGTGGGGTTTTCCAAAGTGGATCTTAACTCTCGCTCCACAAAAATCCAGGTACACTTCTTCTGAATTCAACCTTTCCCAATCCTAATAAATTAGCATGTGGTAGGCAGAACTTATTCGTAGTCTATAGCCCGAACGCGTAATAAGAGGCAGTGATAAAAAAAATTAATGAGATAATAGTGAGGCGGGTAGCTTAGAAGGAATACCCTCACATTAACCTGGAAAGAGCAACTGAAAATTGTATATCTAGCTAGCTCCATCCTCAATGAACAGGACCAACGTTCGAGTCTCCTCTAACCTCAACTCCATCGTCAATGGTGACCAAGTTGCTCTCGAGGCTATTCAACCACTGCTACGGATCATATATTCTAATTCTTCAACCACGTGGCCGCTAAGATGATCAAATGCTATGTTTATTAAGTTAGTTACTCGGTTTTTGTACTGTACCTGTCTCAACGAAACTTGCTGGAAGCTTTCAAATCAGCTGAGAAGGAGAAACAAGAAGGAAAAAGGCCGGACGAAACACGTGGTCTTGGTCCAAAGCTCTGCCCCTCCCTTTGGTGCAGCCTCCAGCTTCCCTCGACCGTTCTCTTAGGCGACGAAGGCTTTACGACGAGCAACTGCCTTATACAGCTTCTATACTTCTTGCAAGGAGTATCCATACCACTCACTCCGCTCGCCTGTGAGCAATGACAAATGGGGTTCCTTAAGTTAAGATGGAAGAACACGTGAGGTCAGTAGTTTTACACACGTGTTGAGAAAAAACAAACATTCAAGTTAAAAATTAATAAAATACTACTTTAGTATTTACGTTTAGTTTAATTCTCCACATAGACTAATTTAAACATGTCCTGAATAGTTTTCATTAGCATCGCGGTATTTGAACGAAATTTTTTTTCTCTCTATTTAGCTAGATTTTATTTTCAAATATCGGTTTTCTTTTTAATATTGGAACAGTTTAGATTATTATTAGTAGAAAATTTTACTACACGTATATATAATCAATATTTTATTTATTTTGACCAAAAAGGTTTTTTTAATTTAAAACATGCATTGATATGGACCTAAACTCGCATTCTATTGCATTCTAATACAACGGGGCTAATTCACGTCGACATTCGCTCTTTAATAGTTACTGGCAAAATTGGATATTTACAATAAGATATGAAAACTTATTAGTTGGAAGGGCATGAAATATTGTAATCCTTGAGTAAAATAAATACAAATACAACTATTAAATTAAAAACATATATTTTTAATCAATGAAATCTAATATTAATACAAATGTCACTACAATGTTTACGGTGTAGATAATATAAAGGAAGATGTTATATAAAATTTATCTAATTTGCATGGTGTTAAAATGAAAAACAATTTAGGAATAAACCACCCTCATTTCACCAGGCACTGAAAAACCAGTCCAGTGCAGATTAGGTTCATCCCTGAGCCCATGCACCAACTGATTTGATTTATTTTAAATTTACTGTTTTAACGTTCGACTTATAGCCTAAGAACTGTCCAATACGAGATTTGAGTGAAATTGCTCCACTGAAATATCAAGTTTTTTTTTATTGTACCATATAATAAAACTCAGCAGTGTACTTGGATTACACACCATTTTATTAATTCTTCATGTTAACCCTTTACAACAAGAACTTTCCGTGTGGATACATTTTTTTATTCAAGAGTTCAAACAAACATTATATAATCTAACATTTTTTTCCATAAATTAAACATGCATGTATACAATACATAATACATAACTCTTGCAACTTTTAAGAAATGGGAAATTCCCCCCTTCCTCCTCCTACCATATTCTCTCATACCACCCAAAATAAAGTAGCCTATCCCTCGTTAGGAGCAGCTCTAAACCACGTAAAGCCGCCAGACTTATACAGGAGAGCTCCCACCTCATCCCACTATCCCTTTATCCTTTTCCCTCACACCCCTTAATACTTTAGGGATTGTGGAGAGAAGGGGGGGAGGGTGGTATTACGCCTCCTATAGCTGTAAGTAGCTGCAGTGAAGGATGGCTTTCTCAGCTTTTCCTCTATCTACCATCTCTTACCACTTACAATCTTCACCACTTTCTACTTTTACGTTCCTTCCATTTCTTTATCACACTATTTCTTATTCAAACTGTTTTTTTTTCCCCTTACTCTTCTTAAATCTACATCCCTGACAGGAATTCTATTTATTTTGGGCTGTGTTTTGTGTGACTTGGCGAAAATTAAAGTTTCGAACTTAGTCGGAAGATTTTAATTAACTCTTCAATTTATTTGATTAGGTATATCAATAGATAACGTAAATTTATTTTAAATTTGTATGAGATTCAATAATAATGTTGTAGAAATGCATATCACATTTTGATTGAGCTTCTCGAAGAAATCTATTTTCATGATATACAAGAAGAATATAAAATAAATTTGTTAAGGACACAATGATATAACCAACCTTAACTTTAAATAGATGTTTAGTTGTTGGGTAACATGGTAATGCACTTTAAACATGAACCTTATCATTTTAATGACTGGATAGCTTCGCCCAAGATTTTTTCTTCTTTTTTGTCACTCAACAAGGAAAGAATGTACTACACAATTATCTGCAGGCTTAATTTACCTTGAAAAATGGTTTTAAATTATTACACTATCTGTTACATATTGACCCATTTATTCATTGAAAGTTGGTTTTCCTGTTTATACACCCCCCCTCTCCATACACACTTCTTATCTCTAGTTAGTAACATAAAACTTGTACCATTCAAAATAATGTTTTCAACTTTTTTTTTTCTCACGGTGCTCTGTGTATACTAATACTAACTCAAAAATCTTGTACTCAAATTAAAATTTGAGATAATTCCTCGTAGCATCCTTTTTAGGACTTGTATAACTTAGTTTATAATATTTAACATATTATACTTTCACTTTTCAAATTAACGTAACCAAAACACTAGGTATGCCTAGTAAGGCAAGTACGTTAAGGCTTTATTTCGTTTTATAAATAGGAAAACTCTATAGTGTAAAAAGATAACAGTTTGGATAGTAGTCTATGAATATTTCCATTACAATAATTGAATTAACATTAATTATACCTATGATTATATGCTGACCCGAATGGGGGGCTATATATTATGCTCAAATCATATATTTACTCGTACAGTATTTTAACTGAAGCTTATAAATTGAGGTTGAAAATAACAAACTGTGTAACCTATTTATGTTTGATACTTTAAAACTATTAAATAATTTAATTTATAGTTATTCAAGCTAAGATCCAGCAATTTAAAAATATAATTAAAGTTGGTTATTGAAGGCTATTTATTCAAAATAAAAATATATTTTAAAAATAAGCTTGAGAATCCGGTTATGTTAAATATAAGCTACTATCCAGCTTCTTTAAGTAATAATCTCATTAGTCCAACCGATTAATTAAATGTTTCATTTCAATCTCATTGTAAAATATGTCATTATTCTAGTTTTGTGTGTATATTTGGCTTAGTTTAATGAACCCACACTTTTTTTTACTGTAGATATTTAAGATTATTAATTATTTTTTGTAAACAAGATAGGGCCTGGACTTAAATTGTTTTTTAATAATGTTTTCTTCTTTCTAAGCAAGTACTAGTGAGTATTTACTAATTTACTTTCCACTAAAATTAGTCCCTAAACATACCTTGGCTAGGCCCTTGTGGTATCCATTCATAGCTCAGTGTAGTGTATTTTATATAATACTGATGATTATCTTATGTTCGTTTACAATCTTATATAATATGTCACACTACTTTCTTAAATTTAATTAAATAGCTCTTTTTGAAATTGTTTTATTTGAAATATATAATACCTGTAGTTTTAATTTGTACAGGAGTCCGACTTAAAAATGTTTATAAATTTCCATAATTCAGCTATTTTTTAAAGATATATTTTTTCCCTTTATTCTTGTTTAGATTCATACCAACTTTCTTCAATTCCTCTTCTTCATTTTCTAAGCCTCTCTTCGTCTTTCTGGTTCTAACTCCCTTCTCTATCCCCTCCCTCCTCTTACGTTATGCAGATCCCACCAACGCCTTCGATGGTTAATTCCAGAGGACTAACGCTGAGAACCCTCCCCACCCCCTTACACTCCCTTCTTTTCTCGAAAATGCGCAATCTACTACTCTTCCAAAAATGTTGCCTACTAATCCTTGGTAAACTCTTCTTCTTTCTTTGTGAAAAAAAACACCTCTTGTCCTCAAAACTGTTGGTACAGATGTGCTATGTTAAGAGCAAAGTGAGTAATGTCTCATTTATAATGGCCGGTAATAATTCTTCAACTTAACTCCGCTTTCTTGTTTCTATTTTTGTTGTTGTTCTAGTAGTATTTTGAATGTATTTATTTGTCTCCTGAAATTTGTAACTTTTTCTTCCCTTTTTTTTTTTTTCTGGAAATTGCTTGGTGTTTAAAACTGTTGTTTCGAAAAATCATGAAAATTTCTTAAATTAAAAGCATTTTATCATAATGTTTTGATTAAGTTATTATTTTTAAGTCTCTATAAATTTATTATTACCTGTTATTTGTTGTTTGATTTAAGAATCTCTTTTATGAGTAAAAGTATGGTTATTTAAAGCCCCGGTGAGTAGTACAAATACTTGTTTCAATTTGCAGCACAGTAACAAAGAAACAAAAACTCAAAAGACAATTGTATAGTTAATAAAGTTAAAAATTTATTTCCATAAATTCCTCAAACGTAAGGAAGTATGAAAACTATGTTTTGGCTACATGTAACATGTTGATCCAAAAATCGGAACGAACATTTCAAATATTTTTTTTTTTATCAGTTCTTGTAAAACCTCTATTAACAAATATTATTGATTGGTATATTTTATAAAGGCTTATATTATGATATTTTTATAATGTATAAGTCTCATTGTCATGATAGTAAGCATACAATTGGATAAATTAACTATAGCTTCAATATCTAAATTCGGTAGTGGTGTTTTTACATCTTCGCACTGGTCATAACATTATTATAATGCCTTCATAAAACGTCTGTTAAAACGTTTCCAATGTTTGTTCTTAATCTATTAAGATTTTAATACAATTGGGGTTATTAACACCCACCTCCATACTAAATTTATTTACTTATTATACTCTGAAGCAATCTTTTACTATATATATATATTTATTTTTTTTGCAACCAGGATTGGATTCAAAACGAAGTATAAACTTATCAAATTATCTAATTAAGATGAACTTGAAGAAAGAGAAATAAGTTATTTTCTTCCTGTATCCCCTCAAATAAATGTTAAGTTTAAATAGTTTGAGACCGTGACTAATTGGAGTTATTGGTTGGTCGCCGTTCGGCTGTTGCCCGACTCAGAGCTACCAACTTGACAGTTACGCCAAGCCAGGATGTCTGCGAAAGGGCTGATTTGTTGTTTGAGTACCGAGTCATTGTCATGACTCTTAACCTCGCGAATGAACTTATAAACCTGATGAAATGGATTATTGGTTGGTTCTGACAAAAAAAAAAAAAATTTACCTTTGTTTATGGGTCCAACCTGCTCGCCAATTAGTAGCTACCTAGGTGCTAAGTCTGGTTGTGTACTAAATATTAAGCCCATTCTACACACTAACACACTCCGTGTCTGTAGTACCTATAATGTGTAGTCATTATCTCTGAGGACCACGGCTATAGGCTGGTATTTGTTAGAAGAGTAGTTTAGAAAATTAAACATATTTATTTGCGGACAACATTGAAAACTTTTACTATATTTTTTGTGTTATTTTATTGGTATTGATAGTATCCATCAAACGTGTCAGCTAACTGATAATATGACTTGATGTATGATTGCATTAACATTGTTTTAATCATTTTAGTAACTACCAGATACTGTTCTTGCTACCAAAATCAGACTGTTATGGATAACTAACCATTAGTAAAATAAATAAATATTTATGTGCACAATGAAATTGAAAAATTAATGCTGGCATAATAATCTTATCACAATTTTCTAAAATAAGCTCATTTTCATTTTCTGTTTGTAATTTCCAATTTCCATAAATAATAGTAATCGTTAAATAATAATAATCGTTAATATTATCAAAAAGATAAAAAGAAGATTTGTTAGTAATTTTTTCAGATTAAATTAATTGGATGGCCAAAAACTTTTCCTACTTGTTGACAAAGTAGAACATGATTAAGGATAAGGAGTGTGTAAAAAAGATTGCAATATTTTAAAATCTGAAGTTTTAATCCCAATAAATCTAGGGCGTTCCTGGAGTATGGCGTAGGCTAGGTTAGTATGAATTCTTTGACGTGGTACTAAGTGTGGGTCTACATCTCTTCGTGAGTACTAATTACAGATAAAGGTCCATAAGGAATATGTAAACAAGAATTTAGTTTGTATGTCGTACGTTTATACTTTATAAAAACAATATTTCGATCGTAATAAGAATGTTCTGGGTGTGGAATTGGTTTTAACATCTTATTTATGAAGGCCTACTTGTAAACTAATTAATTGTACGTTATTGATTAATAAACTTTTGTCCTAAAATAAGTATTATTAGAATCTTCCTTTGCATTCCCAATGCAATAAAACAGTTTTAAAATATTTATTGTGGCTTATTAAGATTTTTTAATCAATAGATCATTACAATTTCGAAACAAATTATATTAGAGTTTATAAAATAAAGTAACTAAATAAATTATAAAGTAAATCTTAGTAGTAGAGGTATAATACAATGTCTGTTTAAAAACTGAAGTTTGTTAAATTAACTAAGGGGAAAGAAACTTATTCCAAACGACAAAAAATATAAATGTTATAAAATCATTCCAAACTGTATTGTACCTCTACTTGTAAGTTACTAATGTTTTTAATATGTTTGCCAATCATCCTAATTTTTCAATTACTGTAGATGTTGAGGGCAGCCTACGTGAAAATGTCCCAGCACCCGGGCTACCCTCAACCTGTTGTGGTTGCTACACGACTCCGCTAGGGGTCACCATCGGTCGTATGTATCAGCAAACACTGAGGGAGACACCCGTAGGGACCCGCCTTCGCATGTAATGTAACATCGTATGCTACGGGGATGGAAGGGGGGGAAGGTTTCACCTTGTTAGCTAGTTAGCTAGTTAGTTTGTTACCTGCCTGTTCGCCCTCCTATGAATCATCATTGTAAAGGAGGTTGATGGTAATTGGACGGACACTTGCTTCATTAGGGGATTCGCTCGAGGGGCGAGGGGGTGCAAAGGGAAAGGGAGGCTTTCGTGGCTCCTAAAGAGGTTTCGACCTTCTCTCAAAGTTGGGGGTTTTCACCTTCGAACTCTTGCCCGTCTAGTTTTGGAGAAGTGTTTAGTCGAAGGAGTCTGAGGGAGATAGCTTGTCTTTGAAATGTTGTTGAAGGGTAAGTTTGAGGCGAGGTTAAGTTGCGTCAATATTAACAACAACGTAGGAAACTAAAGTTCACCTAAACTGAGCCTGACTTTTTCTTTCTTTTGTTTTAACTTGATATTTTTGTGAAAACTCAATATTGATTAAAACAATGAATTTTTTCTTAACTTAAAATTTGTTTGACTTATTTAATCTCTCGATTTTACTGTGTACGCTTTTGTGGGTACAATATGAAGAAGTAGAACTTATGGATATGCTATTAATTTTGATAGTAAAGAAGAAGAAAAATATAAATTGATCTCTCGCACTTACAAGCTCTAATTGTAGCCAACAGAGCTAAAGTATCATTCGCTCTTGTATCAGATGAACTGGTCAATCACTTGATAACTTTGAATTTAATTTGATTTATCTTTAAAGTGTAATAGTTTAATTTCAATAACTATTAAACATTTGTTACCATGGTAAATATATTTTTGGGATGTAACGAAAATAGTTTGGTATTAAATTACATGTAATTTAAATTAAATAGTGGTTTTAGTAAACCTATTTTTCTCGTTTATCAGTCGCTTACTTGTTATCTTATAATATATAATACGATATGAATCTATTTGCAGCATTTTATGATAATATTAAAAAATACTTATATTTGTACACAAACACCTCCTCTGTCATAAATCTCAAAAATGTAAACCGGTCTCTTTGATAAAATGATAAGATATTGGGAAATATGAACCCCTTAATATTTTTAATAAGCAGTTCTTTGACTATTCATCATTGAATTCAATTTATACAATATCATTAGTCTATTTGGTGAATTTGTATAGGCCTGTTTTCCCGTAACTTCTAAAGGTATGTGTAACGAAGCCACACTCATTTGTTCTTACACGCGCTCCCATTATTTTATAAATAATAATAATTATTATTATAGTACTATATTTTACAGCAAAAGATACAGAAAGATTACTAACTATGCCTAGCAATTTTGCAAAGGGGTAAGGATGAAAAGGATAACCTGGAGGATATGGACAGTGAACAATCACGTGTTTAAAACTTCCTCTAATATAGCAGGCCAGGTTTTAAACCCACACAAAATACTAAGTGCTTGTCTTAACACATTAGATCACTTGGCCACCACTAATGGTGCCAACAGTTTTAACCGTCTGAAATACAAATACGTACAATTCAATAAACATAATTACAAACGTATAAGGGTCGCTACCATTAGTCGAACTTTTAGACGTTGGTTGAATTACTTTACTTTTGAAACGATTTGGATTCGTCAATGAAAGTCACAGATTTTGTGACGCTGAAAGAAGCCTAGTGTCCGAATGATGTGACTATAGATCAGAGAGGTAAATTTATTTGAGTGTTTTTCACCTTCATCTCGATAACATTTTAATTGCGCTGTTAATGAGGTGACGAGTATCTTTGTTCTTGTCCCTTAGGTGTTAAAGGTAAGCTACATAGAGAATAGCTAGCGTTACTAATTAGGTTGGTGTCCTCGCCTTTTTTCTTTATTGATCCCTTTCAGCCTAGACTTTGGCCCGCCAACTCGGTGGGTGGGTTACAAGTGTGACTTTTTAATTCGTCTAAATTGAAAGTAAGAAAAAGAAGGGTGCATGGAATTAAAAATCGTGGGGGTGGGAGGCGAAAATAAAGTTTCAAAATTAATCTGTCTGTGTGGGATGTCTTTCTTTGAAGTGTTGACGAAATTAGTTAGCAAGTGAAGGATTTGTGCGTGTGTTTGCCTTTCATGTTTTTATTAACATTTAGTTGTTAGTTTAATCTGTTGAAAACATAACATTCATTTGTTTTCCATAATAGCACAGCCCACAAATTTTAAACTATTTTAATTTATTTGATCAAAATTGTTTGTGTGTGGCTTTTAAAAATAATTTTAGAACTTCTAAATAATAATAATAATTAAATAATTAATGTTTTGAATTATTATATTACAAATCCTTCACTTGCTAACTAATTTCGTCATAATAAAAATTGCATGTGGTCATTTACTCAATAATATAATATTTGAAGCTATGATGCTTCCATACGACGACTCAGCACTTTTATAATCAAATAAACTTACTTTTTTTAACTTTATTTATTATATTATTAGGTGTTCTGTCTTACGATGGGTACTTTTGTCAGTGAACTTAGATCAACAATGCGACCTGTTCTCTTGTCTGCTCCTGTAGCTTCCAGAATTTTCTTCTTTCTTTCAGGTCATACAAGTTTATGGGTTATAATAAATCAAATAAATTAAATACTGATAAATTAGGTATTTTGGTTTGTTTTTATAAATAAATTTTGATCACATTAATATATATATATATATATATATATATTTGTCCCTCCGAGAGTGTCTTTTAATGAATGATGCAATGAACAAAACATATACCTACAGTAACAATGATGTTGCAGTTCACTCAGTGATTCTTTTTTAATTGGTTCAATCACCGTTGTCATTCCAAAAATAAGCCGTATAAATTTAATAAGCCCTTTTTTTCTAGAATTGTCGAGTAATCGGTCAAAATATAGTATATAGAAGCAAATTTTCAAATTAGTACATACTTCGTAGACAACACTGCGGGTAGTTTACTGAAACATTTTCATCTCCACCTACAAATACTTTGCCCTACATTAAAATAAAACCAGCTGTTTCCTCTTTGACACTGTGCTTATCAATCCACTTTCTTAAATAAAAATGGTGATTATTCACATCATCTTTAGAAATCAACTAGATGTCGACCTAGGACCTCGGTGGTCTTGGGGGTAAAGTGCTCACCTCACAATCCTATGTTCAAACCCAACTGGGGTTAACGGATTTTTCCTAAGCGATAAAAATACGTAGCACAATTTACTTCGGAGGGAAAGTAAAGCCGTTAGTCTCACGTCGATTGTGGTATGTAAAAGAACCCTGGGAGGTATGTGCAAATACCTTTCCAAGCAAAATTGGTAGGCCCTTTCTCCCGCACTTATAGAAATTCTCGTGTACTGATACAATCAGTTGGTTCAGAAATAGCACGTTAAATAGCTCAAATAAATACAAATAACTTAACTAGGGGAATAAAAATAAGGCTGGTTGCCATATGAAGTAAGTAAGTTATAAGTTTTAGATTCTTAGAAAGGAATTTTTTATAATTGATCAATTATTAGCGTATTTTATATAAATATATTTTACATCCATCTTATTAAAAGAGCTTATTTCAAATATAAGATAAAGCATTTTATTTAGGTTCTTCATCACAATTTTAAGGTAAGTTTATGTAATGATCCCGATTTATTGAATTGATTTCTAGTGTATTTAAATTTAGGTTGTGTCAATTTTATTTAGTCTGACTCTACTGTTGCCGTTTTATTTCCGTACACGTGCAAGCAAGCTACGGTGAATAACATTCATTTTGCTTGTTTACAGCCCTCGCAATAATTAAAGAAAATATCTCGCACTGTAGGTGCGAGAAAGAGAGCAATATGCTTCATTTGTAAATTATATTATTTTTATGTTCTTTTTCTGGAAGTAGTTTTACTTGTGTCCGTAAGAGCTCAGCAGCTCCCTGGCACAATCTGAGTTTGAAGTCTGATAATTAGTGTTTGTTTTTTTGCTTTTACTAGACAGAGTTATTAACTGTCGATTCATGCTAAGACGTGTGTGTGTGCTGATATGTCAAATTAATTATGACATATATATATATAAATTAAATTAACGTTCAAGCATTTACTTTTTTCAACAATTAAACAAAAATGATTTCTGTAATTTCTAAATAAAAGTTATATCAAATAACATAATAAAATGTGTTTAAATTATAAGATATTTAAATCTCAGATCACAGGAAGGTACGTGTTGGAGATACCGTATCGCGACATTTGTTTATCATAATTTTTTTTTTCACTTTTATCAGTTTTTTTACAAAAATAAAATATATATCAACCCCTCACTTTTGTGTTATACTATTTTTTCTTGTCCCCTCTTAAAAGTCCTAATATACATTAGTAGGGTCGAGCTCTGGCTAATGTAAAATCGATATTCTACCATTATATCCTTGTACATAAGTCTGCTATATATAATAATATTACAGTAGTAAATCATTTACAACCCGTGCAAAGAAGCAAGTTTTTTCCCCTCCCCATAGAGGAAGATAGAAAGAAAGATGGGCTAAGTATGAAAAAAAAAGTTTTCTCGTTGTGTATATGGCACAGCTGCTATGGAAAAAACTCCCTTACCCCCTCCATTATTCAACAATCCCTCTATCCCACCCCCTCTTAACTTACCCCTCTGTCAGTTCGTTCATTAGATTACCCTACCGCTATTTCACTCCCAACCATACACCCCCAAGGCAATATTGAATCATTAGTGGATGCTGGAGCCATTTTAGTTCTATCTAGGATACATAATAATTATCACAGATAGCATTTTAAATTCATATTTGAATGATGAAAAGAAATCAAATAAAATAAATTTGAAAATAGTAAATCACCTTTTAAAAACTGGGATATGGTTTATATTAGTGTCGTTATAATTATGATTTGTTTAGTAGTATATATTTATTTCAATGACGTCATTATCTGCTGGTAACATTTTTTTATCATATCTAGATATACAAGTTTTTATAACTCCGTAAACAAGACAACTTTGATACTATTTACGACTTTATTTAGTAAGACAAAGTATTACAATATTATACAGTGTAGTGGCTAGTTGTTGGCAACAGTATCACTGACCTTGTTAACTCAGTGCCAGCATATTTGACGCGTGATTAACATTTACCTTGATAAATGAGACGAGTTATAATCTTAATTGGGTACAATGAGGATGATTTCATTAAGAAAAAGATTTTAAATCATATCTCCATATTAACGTTTATTGAACTTCCATGTGATTACTCTTAATTTAATCACTCAATTGAATAAAGTTGTAAGTTATTAATCAATAACTTTTGTGTAAAAAATATCAATAACCTAAACTAAAATAGGATTAACCGAATCCAAACATAATCTTTCCTATATTCATTCATAAACGACCTAAAATTAAATATCTCATTCAATTTTTGACTTAATAAATATAAAATTCATCTCGACTATCTGGGTTTTGCTGACGAAATAAAAACATATCAAAGCCAAGGTTTCGTTGTTGTCTTTTTTCACACAAAATAAATAAATAAAACTGGTTTTAATTTTATCCTCATTAATCTTCCACGCCTTTTGATCAATGGCTTTCGAAAAACGAACAGTAAATGGCAAACATAAATATCAAGTAGATTTATACTTCATTCTAACAGCCAAGAAGGCGAAATTTAAGTGGAAGGTCCAAAGAGAAAATGGCATGAGGTGGTGTTACGTTTTTTAAAACCTTCCTTATATCTTACTTGCCAAAACGTGGCGAGTATGAAAGACTCCTTTCCAGCGGCCAAACTCGTAATTAGCATCACTAGGAAAAAAATAAAAACAATTTAAAGCATTCATGAGTAATTAAACGAACATTTAACCAAGTTCTACCACGTTTAAAACAGCATTACATTAAATTTAAGGCAAGTATTTATTAAAAGTGAATCCAACAAACTAAAATATGGTTTGTTGCTTTGAGTAATAAAGTAATACACAACATAATCTCGATGGATCGAGATTATCCCGCTATCATTTCACTAGAAATAACAAAGCTCTACTCAATTTTCTGTTAAAGTCACTGAATTTACTTTACTGTTTTTTTATATACCTATTGGGTTGGGTTTTTTTTATATAAAGGTTTAAAATTTAGAGATGGGATTTTCGAAATCAGAAATGGCCGGTTACAAACGGCCTAAGACTACAAAAAAATGCCGGTTTTTAACATACATTCTTAAATACCACTGAAGCTGTATTTCAGTGTAATCTCATGTGTTGAGGTGAAGTATTTGTAGTTTCATTACTACTAAAGTTAATTCAGAGGTCATTTCAGCTACATAGTTGGTGAAAACGTCACTATTTATTCCGTCCAAAACATCTACTTCAGTTTTTAAATGGCATGAACAAAATTGATTGTAAATTTTTAGACAATAGTTTGTAGTCTATTTTTAAATATTTAAATTTGTAAAATATTTGACCAGCTGCTACTTGTGTAGATTATAAATCAAGAAAATTTCAGTATTCATGAAACAATTGTGTGTACGTTTGGCTTAATAAATTGTTTATAAACACCAAGAAATAACAAAAGCTAAGATTTATATTTTAGGTCATCCGTGTATGTTCACTAAAGATGTATTTCTGGGTGCGCTAAGTTCCTTTCACTGGAACTTTTGATTAATATTTAATAAAAATAATCATTTAGAATTGAATGTTTCGCTCTATTTTAGTTTAAAGTATTTGCGGCAGCCCAAATCAAACCAGTACAATGGTGTCCTGGTGGCCAAGTCCACCCTTTCTCTAATCCATTTGTTTTGGATAGATTGAAATTTTGTAAAAATTTCAAAAATATTACTCGAATACAATTTTAAAGACCTTAAATTGAAATCAAAATTGTAATCAATTAATAATAATAATAATAATATAAGCTTGTGTAATTGGAAAAATAACAATTCATAAAAAGGGCAAAATTACATAGGGCATAATTTAATGTATTTATATGATAGCCCTACCAAACGCTTAACAATTTTTTTCAAAGTTCAATTTTAAATAGTTTGATTTAGTTATATTATAACTATACATTTTTAAAGTTTCTAAAATTTGAGTTTGAATTTGAGACTTGAAAGAAAATCAAATATTCGGATTCGAGTTAAAGTTCGAGAAATATAAGAATAGACCCATCTCTAGTTTGAATCATATTGTTCTTTAATTCTATTTTAAACGTTATATTCAAAGGAAAGTCACACTAAAATTTTTCACTATAAATTCATGATTCCAACTCGGCAAAATACTTTATGAAAGACCAGTAAATTGTTTGGCTATTATTTTAAATATAATGTGTAGAATCGCATTTCATTTTGTGTTACAGTAACTATTTAAATGCCTTAAATGAAAATAAATTAACTTGAATGAGTGAACCAAATTTAAATACCAATTGGATCCATACTATATCCGAATACATATTACAATAGCCATTTTAAATATCGCACTTTTACATTTTATTTCAAGAAAATTATCTGAAACTATTGCTATTACAATAACCTAATATTAATTCTAAGGTTTAGTACTAATTCTTTTATCTAAGATTAGAACAATCTTGGGCAGAACTTGTTAAAACTAACTATTTTTTATCTTTTTTTTTTCAGGTAAGATGCCACTTTTACTGGCTGAATCTATGATAGCTATTTCTTCAATTATGTAAGTACTAGCTAAATTTAAAAGCTTTAATATATTTCCAGCAAAATAATTAGAAGACAAATGACCAGAGCTCGCCATATTCTTGAGACAAACTAACTAGTTCCCTTAGCTTTCATCCTAACGGATTACTATAAGAATTAGGAATGAGGATTTTAGTAAGTGCGTAAATAAGATGTGAAACCACGCCACAGTTCACCCACCCTAGATTTTAACACCCACATCACTGTTAACGGTTCCCAAGTGTAATGCAAATCTAATCTCATTGACTGTGCAGCCATCAATATAGGTTTCACATCAACGGTGTATTATTTACTCTGATACGAATACAGTTCAATGTTCATTGAACAAGTCTTTTAGAAAATAAATATGTACTTTTTTGCTGTCAACATTGGTAACATTTTAATATTTTATTAATGTTATTTTATATATGTTGACTATACATATTAAACCTGGCATCTGAAGATCACATGACTTGACGTATGAATACGTGAAAGTAGATCCGGTCGCTTTTATAGCTGTCAGATAAGACCCTTCCTATGGAAAATGAACTGTAGGTGAGTGATTGTCGTTAGAACCTACCATAGATAGCAATTTTTGAGTTTGGATTTATATATTAGTAGACAGTCAATTAGATAAATCATATACACATTTGTAAACAAGTGGAAACAACAAAATAAATCAATATAAGTGTAGCGTTTTATTTTCGACGCGATAATAAAATCACAGCCACTAAGAACACGCCAGGGGCTTCAAGGAGAACAATTTATCTTGAGATGAATCAAATGTTCTTCCCGGTGCTGCGGCAGGGGTTCTTAAGAAAACGTGGTATTAAATAAATTGTGTTGAATATATATATATTTTTTTAAAGTACTACTTTTGGGTTGTCTTACTTTTTCCATCTAGGAAACGAATCAATATTGTCTACACATTTTTTATTTTATTTTAAATTTACAAATTGAAAACTTACCACCATGTGGGATACTTTATTTGTTGGCCCAACTTTTTTTTTCAAACCCTTCAACAGGATTGAATAAGTGACTAATGGAACTACTTAATTCACATTGCTTTAACTATTATTTTTTGTAGTTCCTCTCTTCGTCATAACCTATAGTTTGAGTCAGATAGGAAGGAATTTTTGGGCGGTTATTAAAATTACTAAAACAATGTTCATATATAATATATGTATATGTCAAATCATTTGATATGCAATTGTCACTTTTAATATATCATAATATTAATAATTGATAAGTTATTGTAATTATAAAGTAAAAACTCGCTTTGGCGGCCGAATTGTTCAAGGCACAACTCTAGCAATAGACTAGACTGCCCTCGACAGGGTGATCGTGGTTCGATCCCAGTCGGTGTACTGAGAATGGCTTTCCTTAAATGGTTTACCGCTATTTTTTTCTCCATGCAAGAGTAGGTATACTTTCTCTAAATTCAACCTACCTCATATCTATCCTATTAGCGTGATAAGTATATAAGCGTATAACTTAACCCAAATGGATAGTAAGATGTGACACTAACAAAAATTACCAGTTTGATCGCAAATAAAACATGGTGGCATTTTTTTAAAGTTATTAACTATCAGAATACTAATCTAGTAGCAAAGAGATACAAGTATTAATTTAGAATAGTACATATTTGCTAGAATCATCTGTAATCGAGCCAAGTTTTCTTACTCTCGTTGTTAACTAGCATAAACTTTACCACCACCATGGGTATACTCGTAAGCTAAACCTCAATATAATATAGTTCAGACTTATTTGCCTATTACTAGATAAGTGTTGAAATATTTTTCAGTAAATGTTTTCTCCCTATCATTACATGAAAATGAGTTTACATGTACACTAAATTCTACCTTCCATTTGTTTAACGTATTGCATTTCTTACAGTCAGATATCCCATATCTGTCAAGTTTACTGTGTTTGTAGACTTTAAACCGCTTTGTGGAATAAAATGTTGCCCAGACTGTATACCTTGGAGGTTATCTACACAGCATACCCGTGATGAGATAATGTGACAACAGTGATTATGAATATGTGGAGCCAGTGGAAATCTTAAACCTAGATTAATTCTAATTAACCAGCCCATGATGACCACAGGAACAGTTTCTCTTTCGGGGGAAATACCCATGGTACCACCCGGGAATCGAACCCGGGACCACAAGGGCGTTTACAACTTGACTGAGAGGCCGATTCAATTGCATGCGTACATCCCGGATGGGTAGTAAGATTTGTTGAGTAGGAATAAATACTTAACCACGTAGACAAGTAATAAGAAAAATATTTATTAAGTTGAAAAAAGATAAATATTTAAATAAACAAAAACATCAACATAAATAAAGTAAAAAATGGATGAAGACACGTATATAAGAGAGAGACGGAAGGGAGAGGAAAACAGAAATAGAGAGAGAGAGAGAGAATGAAACAGAGAAAACAATGTGACAGTTGGGGTCGTAAGGGGCGATGTATTCAAACAAACCGAACAGGCATATGAGCAATAACATCCAAACAAACAATAACGCATCACTTACATACAAAACACAGGGTCTACTGGAAGTCAAGTGGAAGAAAATGTGTTCATGTGTTTTACATTATAGAGATGTTGGTGTTTGACTGACGTCAGGACTGTACAAAATATGGCCACACAGAAAAACTGTCGTTAAATGTCCTCTTTGTATATTACCATTATTATTATTAGCTCCTCGTCTTACTACCCGTTAGGGTTATATGCACTTACGCTAATGTGTAATGGTAGGGTGATTGTGAGATGAAATGGAGGACCTACAGTTATAACGTGGAATACAAACCACGGTGGAGGACTGGCATTCCACACATTCACAAGTTGTCTTGTCAGAGGTGAAGGAAGGGTTTGGTAATCAGATAAATATTTGCCGCGACCGAGGATTGAACCCCGGCCGCCAGTATAAAGTCTGACACCTTACCCCTATACCGCCAGGTCATCAGTGTATATTACCAACGAAAATACAAATAGCAGAGTTTTGTTAGATTGGTATGTAGAATATTTTTTAAACTCCTTTTTTTTATAGGCTTAAGTGAATTTTATTTGTAAAATATTATGTATTCTATCCTACACTTTAGCTGTCAAACACCACTCAATCTTTAAGAAGGCTAGTCGCTTGGTCTATTAGTCAGCATTTCTGGCTACTAGCCTAGAGGTCCTGCGTTCGTTTCCCGTCAGTAACAAAGATTGGTTTTTTCTCCCCAGAAGAGGAATTGTTCCTATAGTTGCCATGTCCCGGTTAATTTGGCTTAAGTTAGGTTTAAGACTCTTAAAGGAACTCCATAATTCTCATCATTATTAACACTTCATCTCATCGGCACGAAGTAACCTTTCCTATATGGTTGTCCCAACCTCAGAAGACGGTTATATATCTGCCACTGCCAGTAAAAGATCAGGAATGTCCAGCCGACAAAATACCATAAAGGAATACACTAACGGCTAACACATGCTAACCGCCTATATATATATATATATATATATATATATTATAAAGCCATATGAACAAAGGAACCATGGTTTTTCTTTAGCACCACGTCTTTCTATCAGTTCGGGTTCTACGCTTATGTACAGTACTAATTACTACAATGGTTTTAGAAATTAGGGAGGCTATATTTATAGGAAGTTTACCCACATTTACGTGAGGTGATAGTGAAAAATCAATTTGGAAAAACCACCATCAGTAGGCTTACACCCGAATGAGATTCTAACCTCAATCTCCCCATCATCGGCAGTCTAGTCTACTGTGAGAGTGGCGTGTTGGACTAAGGGACCAACTAAGCGGACGCATAGTTAAATACACATGCTAACGGCATATATATATACAGCCCGTTAGCATGTGTTAGCCGTTAGTATATTCCTTTATGGTATTTTGTCAGCTGGACATTCCTGACCTTTTACTGGCAGTGGCAGATATATAACATATAGTTAAATACACATGCTAACGGCATATATATATATATATATAGGCCGTTAGCATGTGTATTTAACTATGCGTCCGCTTAGTTGGTCCCTTAGTCCAACACGCCACTCTCACAGTAGACTAGACTGCCGATGATGGGGAGATTGAGGTTAGAATCTCATTCGGGTGTAAGCCTACTGATGGTGGTTTTTCCAAATTGATTTTTCACTATCACCTCACGTAAATGTGGGTAAACTTCCTATAAATATAGCCTCCCTAATTTCTAAAACCATTGTAGTAATTAGTACTGTACATAAGCGTAGAACCCGAACTGATAGAAAGACGTGGTGCTAAAGAAAAACCATGGTTCCTTTGTTCATATGGCTTTATAATATATATATATATATATATATATATANCTGAAAGGTCTTTTTTTTTACTAATATCCTACTATATAATATATTTCTGGTAGGGAAAAAGGCCTTACAGAAAACAATTCCTACGCTGAACAGAATTTTCAAATACATACTTAATAAGAAAATAGTTTAATAAATATACACACATGTACAGTACCTCATATTTACCCTGTTAAGCTTACGTTACATTATTCCACTATTGTACTGCGGTGCTTCTCAAATTGTGATATATATGTACAAACGACTTTCGGGGGGTATGCGAGCTGCTCTTAAGGTGAAATAGGCAAATGACAAGGGAACCAAACGTGGTGGGGAATTTCCGAATCAACTGAGAGAAATTTTCTCCTTTGATCATCTGACATTTGACCTGTCATTTGGGAAAATTTTATCTTAAGGGTACACTAGACTTTTATTCATGACCAAGGAGTTCAATCCAAACAAATGTTTGAAACCAATGGCTTATAAGATAGGGTCATTGTGTAATCTGACAAGGTAGGAATGCTACCCTTCAGGCTAAACAGAGTGTACGTAGAACTATTATTATAATTTTAAAATAAATATGGCGATTTTTTTACTGCGATATTTCGCAATTTCTTATAACTCCCAATGCAATATTAAATTTAGGTTTAATCACAATATCCCCGTTCATTGTCAAGCTTCATTTACTTATAAATCTTAATTCAATTTAGATCGTTCTTACCCGCCTCGGTGGCGTAGATGGCTAACGCGCTTGTCTTTTTGAAGCTCGACTGCTGAGGACAGGGAGATCGAGGTTCGAATCTCGGTCGGGTGAAATGGGGGTGGTTTTTCCTAAATGGTTTTCCACTCTCCCTCCACGCAAATGCGGAGTTCACTTCCTCTAATTCAACCTTCCAAATTTCTAATCCATTAGTGTAATTAGTACTTAAAAAGCGTATAACCCGAACATGTAGTAAGACGCGGTGCTAAATATTATTATTATTATTATTATTAGATCGTTCTTTGTAAAAGTAACTGTGCCGTGTGAATCCCTATCTCAAATTATTAAATGCAAATTTGAAATTTAGAGATTCGATATATAGATAGGCCTATTTTAGTGTGAATATTATAAAATTGAGCTACCTAAAAAAAATCAATTTGTGTTTACTAGGCGAGTCCTTCTCAACGGGGTGGTCCACGAGCCACTAGTTGCCAGTCTGCAGGGTACTGCCAGTTTTCTATTGCATTGATGTCATATTGACACAGTTACTATAATAATTATTAATTTTTTTTTAAATATTTTAGATAAAATAATATTTTGCTTAAATATTTTCAATAAAATATAAAAAAATTTCCAACTAAAACTTATTTAATTATCTGCCCAAGTTGGCGACCCTAGACCGGTCCCTGGTGCTCCGGGTATAAGATTGACTGTTCACCGCACCAGACAAGCTTGAGAAGCAATGTTTATATTGTCAATATTACTCAATACTTCTGTACATCCAATATACCATTTATTAGGTCTATGAATACGGATAAAACTAGATCTTCTATATAAAAAAAACTCCCTGCAAAAAGTGAGACCAGCCTCAAATAACGGCACATACTAGGAGGCTACTTTAATTTGGCGTGGCAGCTGCATCGCCATTTGTTATTCTCCCTCCCCTCTTTACCCCCCACCCCCCTCCACGAATGGAGTAATACACCACCAGGCCAACAGTAGCTCGCCAGATAAATTACAAAGCGCCTGTTTTTCACAGTAATTAAGCCACACACCAATCAACCCGTTCGATATGTTAGTGCATATGTGTGTGTGTATGTGTATGTTTAAATGCGTGTGTTGGAATTTGCCTTTTTTTTT
>CABEEJ010000217.1:31549-42077 GCA_901482245.1 Timema douglasi
AAGCCATGTACTTTGATTGTTTGATTTATGACGTTTATGTTGCGTTTACACCTTATTTTCATTTTCGGAAATGTTCCTTTTAGTTTAGATGAAAATTATTAAATCAAAACGTGAACGCTTATTAATTTTATTAGAAGATCCTTTAGATATCATATTAATGTATTTTTGTAGACTTATTTTTAGCAGTAAAACTGGGAAAATAGTCTTTAATATCGATTAAGCCTTTGATTTGTTTAGTAACTAAAATGTGGCCAAATACGTTATTCTCATCTTACATGATTTTTCGGTTACCAGTGAAGGTTAGTTTTAAGGCATGGCTCGTGTATTAAGGCTTTGGCGCTGTCGAGTGCAAGTCTAAAACCTATTTTAATGGGATAGTGGGTGGGAGTGTGAAAGGCGTGGCGTGGCTTCACAACCGACCAAAGTATCCTTCCGCGCCAACAAGAACAGGTGGATCACGGAAAAAGTAGATGGTGCTAGCTACCGGACAGGTCTTGCGCAAAAATTATAAGTTTGGAAATATCAGCTTTCTCGAAAAGGAGTGAAATTATTCTGGTTATATTTTCAACACCTCTTCTAAGTTAATGTATCAACGTTTATTAGGGGTTACATTTTCTGATTTTTTTTATGGAGCCGGCAATTTTCTACTGAAAAATGTCGAAATTATTGATATTTGATCACTGTTAAAATTACAGAGAAGGTGTGTATATAAAAGTATAATTTAATCAACATACTTCTATTCTTGAGCAACCTTTTCCGAAAAGAAAATTGCAAGACAATCAAAATTNAAAAAGAATAAAGATTAACACATCATCGTGAAAATTCTAATTTGAAACGGCAATGGACCGATGCTATTATTAAACGTGTGGTATGGGAACAATTAAGTAATTTTGAAGAGCTTAATATTAATTTCTAACCATCAATTTCCATCGTTTGTAAAGCAAAATAAATCGTGGGTAGTGTGGTCTAAGGTGTCATATTCGCAATATGCTACAGTGTATTAATTGTGAAGTGTAATTCGAGACTAGAATTTTAGCCCTAGTGCTTTGATGGGTGTTTATTCGTCACCTTTATGCATTGATCCTCTCATTACTCTAATGTGGGTTCAATTTTTCTAAAAACAATATCTGGTACCCCTCAGAGTAAGCCATTAATCTATTTTGTTTCAAACGGTATTGCTTGGAAAAAATATTACAGTCCTTAACCAGGCCTGATATTTTTTTAAAGGAACAACAAACACAATATAATTATTGTATAGTTTTACTTAAAACTTACATATTAGGGCCACCGCGCACTGGGCGACCAGGTCGCGCGACCAGCCGCTGTGACACAGGCGACTTGCTCCGCGACCAAGAAAGCTACCGGCCACGTCAGTCTTTGGCTAACTGGTCGGTCGCCTGCATGTCACTCGCTTTCCCAGTAGTCGCGGCAGTCAAGTGCGAGCTTACCCATTTACCACAAGCATTCTTACTGGTCGCGGGTAGTGCGGCTGGTCGTCCAGTGCGTGGTGACCCTTAACTCAACAAATTTCTATTATTTTATATAAAATAAAAATATTATTTATTCTACTACAGTAGCCCCATGGCTTCTTTGGTGCTGACTGACAGCTCACAGCTGACTTCTGACAGTTACATTTAGGTATGTACCTAGATTTTGACGGGTAGAAGTGACAGCTGCTAAACACATGTTTTTGCAGATCATATGATTCGGCGTAGGGATACACAATTTGGTCTGGCAACTTTTCAAAGCTGTCAGCTGTCAGTCAGCACCAAAGAAGCCATGGAACTACTGTATATTAAATTTATTTTAAATATTTATACTGTTTAAAGTAGTGTTTTAATGTTAATAGGTCTTAAGAATGTTTAATATTGGTCGAACCTAATTTATTCAACAGCATTGTCCCTTTTGAAGTGTTCACTTATTAAATAAAATCTTCCTAATTTACTCAACAGCATTATCTCTTTGAACTGTTCACTTGTTAAATAAAATCTTTACATGGTTTTAAAGTCTAGAACGTGGTTTCATATTTTCAGTTACCTTACTAACAGAACAAACTGGTGATAATCTGATTCAAGTTTCATACTCGTAATACATTATAATGTTAAAGTATTATTAATATCATCTTAATATTCTTAACCAAATAATCCATAAAAACTGGATAGGTCTTATAATTACATTTAATAGCGGCATTTCATCTGGAATTTCTTCTGGAATTTGAAGTAGATTTTTTTCTCGGTGATCAAGTTAGATTAAAAACAAATACATGCTTTTCTCGGTAGTACATATTTTTAAGAATGGCATTTTATTTTTAATTCCTTCTTGGATTAAAAGAGTATATATTTCCTTTTTAATCAAATTATATAGAAAACAATTTAATTCTATCCAGTATATTATGAAATTTATAAATATATCCCGATTTTCAGGTCATTTAAGACGGCACTCTTGCAATTGAGTTAAATATTTACATTTATTTATCTATGCCAATCCATAGCTTTCCAGGTTTCTTTGTTTTTTAGTTCTGGCATTTCCAGACCACTGTAAACACTCAAATGCACGTTTTCTTTTATTTATATTATTTTCAATATGGTTTCACTAAACTGCGATATTATAAACTTCAAGATATAACTTGTTAGTGACATTTGGCTTTGCTTTGTTCTAACATAAATTTACTCCCCCCATCCCCTAGTTCTCTTTTGTTCTTTATCTCTCACTTCTTACTGTCTTAATCTCATCCTCTGAAGTGCTCTCAATTTCCGGTTTCCACCTCTCATTCTGCCATAAGAAGAGCGTGCAATATCGGCTCAAGAGCGCCGCCTACTTGATGGGATATATCCTCCCACGGTCATGCTACATAAGTAAATTCTGAAGCTCCAAAAGTACTCAAAAAATCTTTAATTATCTAAGAACATTCTTTTTCAATCCAATTAAAACATTACTTTAATTTCGAATAAAGTGAAAGATGACGCCTTTATACAGGAATCGAACCCAGGACCTTTGCATTAGTGCGGCATTGCTTTGCCACTGAGATATTCAGGTATCATCCTGTCCTCAGGGACATTCAGCATTGATATTTTAATAAAGAGTCTGTGATGGACGTGTGAATATCACCATTGATACCACAGCCACCGGTAACTCGTTTATGACTTTATGCTGCCAATAGTTCAAATACATTGTAAGTTACAAGCGAATCAATATTGAAGAAAGCAACGATATGAATCCCCCAAGTTTCGCCTTTCATGTATACCTTGTTGTATAGCGTTTCTTCCTTCTATTAGGCCTACTTTATTTGTTGTATGAAGGCTAAATATTATATTGATAGCTCAGAGCTACGATATTTCTAATGAAACGTTGTAGCTAATTTCACCTTAAAAAAAAGCTTAAGTATGAAGCTTTTAATTGTGTACTAACATGTTGATATATACTTAACCTCCATTGTGTACTCCTTAAGGTGGGAGTGTTGGGAAAGCGAGGTAAAGGCAGGGTTTCTGCAATTTTGTAGCGAAACATAAAAACAATTTTGATCAAAATAAATAAAATAACGCTCCAGTAGAAACATAGAGCTTAATATGGCGGCATCAACATTTCTTGAATATTTATCATGAGCATATTATCATTATACGAGAAACTTTTTAAATGAAGGGGAAAAAGCCGTCATTAAATTATAAGACCACTTTGACAAATATTAAAGAAATTGAGAGGATATTATTATTTAGCACCGCGTATTACTACCCATTCGGGTTATACGCTTTAAGTAGTAATTACGCTAATGGATTAGGAATTGGGAAGGATGAACTAGAGGAAGTTAATTCGCATTTTCATGGAGGGGGAGTGGAAAACCATTTAGGAAAAACTGCCCCCCATTTCACCCGACCGAGATTCGAACCTCGATCTCCTCATCCTCAGCGCTTGAGATCAACACGACTAGCGCGTTAGCCAACTATGCCACCGAGGCGGGTAAAATTAAGAGGTCACCAAGCGAAGAAAATTGAACTCTCTGTTTCTTATTGGAGAAATATTTGGTTTATTTTGACAAAAAAATTATAATTTAGAGACGTGTACGACCAATTTCAGCGCTCCGTTAGTTGGCTCCCTTAAACTCAAGAATATTCTGCGGTTAATAAGTCGAATATGTCAATACTGAAGACCATGTTAAATCGATTGATTTAAAATATCTTATTCTATAGTATATACATTTCATTGCCATTGTTACATGTACCAATGGCAACATAAAGCTGACCTCCGAGTCACCGGTGACTACGGTTTCAATGGAATATTATAGTAGCCGATCATTCGAGACACTTTTATCACAGAGCCTGCCTTAAAAAATATGAGTTTTAAATAGCTATTGAGAAAGGGACGAATCAGAGCTACTTCATTGGTAGATACTTGACAAACAAAGCCAAGGTACCATGTTCGAGTTCCGTGAACAGGTGTCATTTATCAATTTACTAATATGATACTTTATTCGGATTAGTACATGACCTATAGATCATTTTGTTATCCCAAGCTTTACCCTTAATGACCTTATTTTATTTTACACGAATTATATTTCTTCCATTGTATTTTTAATGCGTTTAACTTTGCATTCCTAAAACCCTAACATTTATAGAATTGATTGTAAAATGATTATCTGGACACGGAAATCCAACCCTGGACTAGTATTACATATATAATTTAATTAAATATGATTCAGCTATCGTAACCGATCCTGTGGACAACCATCACATGACCATTTGCGATACGTCATATGAATTAAAACAATTATATTTTATTTCTCGACATTCTGATGCATTAGTTTTGTTAATTTATATATCCGTGATTTATTTCCAGTTGATGTTTTTGTTGACCTTTGGTTACTATTTAATGTTTATTAACATGGTAAAACCCACCCCGATGGTCACATGATTTAAGGCATCACTCTAGCAACAGATTGCTGATAAGGGGAGGTTGGGGCTCAAAGAACTCTGCCTAACGTACCAAAGATGTTTTATTTAACTAAATGTTTCCTTACATATTTACATGACTACGGATTTATCTACTTTATAAGTCTACCTCTGTCTAACAACTTGTCTCAATCGGTATTATATTATTATAAGGGTACAGGGTTCGATTCCGACTATGGCAGGAAAATGTATCTTTTGTGCAGACTAGGGTTTCTCTTTTCACACTGATGAATTACCTGTGTAGGGTTGGGTGTTCCGTCAGTTTTGAATTTAAGTTATTATTATTATTATTATTATTATTATTAAATGGTAGGGTGATTGTGAGATGAAATGGAAGAACTACAGTTTAACGTGGGATCCGAACCACGTTGGAGGCCTGACATTCCACATATTCACAAATTGTGTTTAATACACGTCTTGTCAGAGCTGAAGGAAGGGTTTGGTAATCAGATAAATTTGTGCCGGGACCGAGGGTTGAACCCCGGACCCCTCAACACAGAAGTCTGGCTTTTTTCCCCGAGACCACCAGGTCACCTAAATTTAAGTTAGTATTAAAGTTGTTTGCTAATATAACCTATATCTTTTTAGCACCGCATCTCACTTCCTTTTCAAGTTATACTCCTATGCAATCTACTAATTATTATGCTAATGATTAAGGAAAGTGACGGTTGAATTTAGAGGAAGTGGGCTGTTATCTACGTAGACAGAGAGTGGAAAACCATTTAGGAAAATACCACTCTCTGTACACCCGACAGGGATTTGAACCTTGATTGCTCTGTAATTGACAATACAGTCTATCGTGAGAGCGATGCCTTAGACCACGACACTACCGAAACAGGTGCATATACAATTAATCAGTTTTCTCATAAATTGCCCGTTAATATCCCAAATAAAAATCTACCTTTATCATCTTTACCCTATTAATGAGAATGTGCATTCATCCCAAACTGGTGTTGATAGGTGACGCGAAAAAAAACAGGTAGGGAGGGTGAATTTAATGAAAAAGTGAATGAACTTGCAACTTAGCTGAAGAGAGGAGGGAAAATCACACCGAGCAACAAATAAATCATTGTACAAAGCTTAGAATTGAAGCTCAGTCCCTAGAGTTAAAGCCATGCACACTAGCGTACGCCCAGATATGCCGTGACCACGGAGCGATTGAACGCTAAACGTTATTTGGTCTTTGTCTCTCTGCGGTCAACTAAAGATAGATCATAACGATAAAGACTACAATTTAGAGGGCGAGTGACATCACGAAGAGGTCTTCAGGGTAGAAGAAAGTCGGTTTCAGGGGGTAAAAGGAGGTGGGGGGTTAGGGACCCAAAGGGGAGATTTTGGCCCACCACTGCAATGCCGCAATCCATTGATAGATATACCTGATGCAATGGACGGATTGAAGATCTCTTTTATATAATATACAAGAATAAACTTTGATATTACAAGGTTTTTCATCAAATATAATTATGTATAAGAGAGTACATATTTAATAAAAAATATATATTAGACCTTTCTTTTTACTTTTATTTTTGTACTAAGAAGAAATTCTTTAGTTTTTGTTTAGCTTAGTGTCAATTTTAAAAGTTTGAATCATAGGACTGCATAAACTAAACATAAATGTTGGTTTTCCTCAAAAGAATAGTCATCCATAACATTTGTATACAACAAATTTGTGTCTGTAAATTCAAACAATTTTTAATTTTTTGATATTTTGTTCTGCCCATCGATAAAACCCTTTATTTATTATAATAATTATTTTGTGGCCCAATTAAAATCAATAATATTAAAATGAAATTTGATATTTGAAAGTATAAGGAGAGTAATAAAATATATTTGTTTATATAAAAATTCATTTTATTCGTTTTATATTAATTTTTATAGGCTACAAGCTCCCTCACACAGTTTCATGAAAAATAACTAGTCACTACTAATTTAGTTTTGATGATTGTTTTGGCAACAAAAAAACAAGAAAATAATTAAATTTAATTTAGGGGTTATACGTAGGCCTACTATTATGAAAAAACTACCATGATAAAATTATACCCATAGGTATCTACCGATATATGCAATCACGTTAGCTTTAGTTTTAACTTGTGCATTATTATAAATAGCTTGATTTTATAAACTTATTGCTGCTCTTGAGCTACAAACTATTGATAACTTTCTAAACATGCAACTTAGAAATTAATTAGACAAATGTAACTCGATTCTTACTTAGGCTTTACAAGTAGTGCAGGCCTACCATTTATTTATTCATGTGATACCAATTTATTTTAGTTAATTGTCACTACCTGAATGGGTCATGTATTTTGCCTAAGGTCCAATTTTCTTAGGAAGACTCTTATCTTACAGCCAGAAATGTTACTAGATATATTTTCATGTAAGTACAATTCACATATTGTTATCTGCAATTGTTAATTTATATAGCTTTAATAATATTTATAAAATAAAATGTTAACAGAAATTTTTTTTGAAAAAAAGCCTATATTTTCTAAAAGTTTCTTTCTTTGAAAATTAGACTTTATCACATTTATCCCAAGTAATAGTGAAAATATGGTTTAAAGGTCACATGTTTTTTGTCCTTGGGTGTACTCACAATGACTTGTGTGGCGTGCCGCTGCTAGCGAGGGTTTTGGGGGGGTCACGGGACCTCCGAGGGGTCACTGAGATGACGCGGGTAATTTGCGACTTGACACCAGTCGGTAAATCACGATCTAACAGTGGCACAATATTATGCTCGGTAGTGGGTACAATATAGCACCGAAGAGTTGAAACACTCTAAATCATACGTTGGACACTCGAGATTTATTGTCACGATTGGAATCAACCGATGAAAATACGCGAATAAGTCTTATTTTTCTAATGTTTGTCTGTACAAGAACGTGAAGTAAAAAAAAACAACTAAAATTTAGTAGGACTCTGGCCAGAAGGAACCTTTAGAAAACACAAGAACAAACCAGAATTTTTGTTTGTCATCAACATTTATAACATTTTACTACATTAGTCATACACAACCTTTTTCATATTGTGGACCTCTTGAAGCCCATGATAATTCGCCACCATTTGAGGTTAAATTAACCACCCACGCACACATATTTAGTATTCTACGTAACCCATTTCATATTAATAAAATAAGAAATATGTTTAGTTAGACAATAATGAAAACAAAAATCTGTTTGAATGTGAAAATGCATGTAAATAAACAACTTAGAATGCTAGATTGGTTTCGGAGATCCCTACAGGACTCGTCGCGAACGCCAGGTTGGGAAGCTCTGTGTAACTATAGCACTACCCGAATCGGTGGTCGCACGCTTTAACGCGTCACACTTGTGTTGGACTGAATTATCAATGACAGGGAAATTAGGGTTCGAGTCGCCATTCTTACTAACGGTAGTTGTTCGTAAAGTGTTTCCCAATCTTCATGCCAATTTGGGTTGATTCTTTTTCTAAAACTCTACATTTCTCATTCCTACTCCGCTAGCGTAAAGTCCGAATAAAAACTAAGTCACGGTAAAATAAAATAAAACGAGAAAACACCACGCTACTAGATCAGAATCCCCTATACGAGTATATTCCCATACATATATCTTTAACATATGCTTGTTCTTTTAATGTACTGGCATCACAGGCTTGGAACAAACTAGATAACTTGACTCTTCGCCTTACATATAAAGTTTCATTTAAAGCGTGTGGTCACACAATATTTCTTGTCAAATAATCTAAACTGAGTTCTTGAAACTACTTGACCTGGGAATGAATGTGTGAATGAGCGTGAAAATGGTTCTCTAGTTATTTGAATTTTCCTTTAAATTTTATATTTCATTGTTATTACTTTTAAAATGTGTTCGTATATAAATAAATGTAATATTATATGTTGTGTTTAAACTCTGGTTAATTGAAGAGAAGACTGACGTCTTAACTTAGCCACACAAATAAAAAAACTATTATTATTATTATATAGATTTAATATTAAATGCTATCAAATGTGACAACTGAAGATCACATAATATGATGATGATGTATATGAACGTGGTGTTTTAGTAAATTCTGTGACTTTCAAAAAGTTGCCTTATATCTAAATCTGATTAACTCATTTCAACTATAAATTTTACTCCCCTAAACACTTTCATATACTCACCAAGAATTTAGTAGCAGTTAATGTAGTCGGCCAACTATTCGAATTATTTCCAAAATACTAAAAAATAATGAGTGACGTAAACAGAGCAGATGGTTTATGTGCGGTTTTTTTTTCATAACTAGGCTCTCTATTTTATGTAGTTTAATGTTTTCTTCTCTGTAAGATATTATGTTAACATCTGTCAGATTAATAGATTTAATTTTTGTTAACAATTTGTAATATACTTATATAAATTAGGGCAAGATCAATTGAATTTTAAAACTGGCAGCCCTGTCTAATAATTAAGAATTTATACAGAAAATAGAATTCAAAACTTATAATGGTATAATTGCAATAACTAGATGTCTTCAAACTTGTTTCTATCCTTTCAGTATTTTGGTGAGTGAAATGATAGTTTTCCAGAATAGGCCTACTTGAAAAACACGTAGGCTTCTATCTTGTATTAGAAAAAAAAAACAGTTTGTTGTATTTATATTTTTCTCGCCGTGTCTATTACCTGTTCAAGCTATACGCATATGTACTAATTACGCTAATGAGCTAGAGATATGTAAGTTTGAATTTAGAGACAGGTTATCAGCATTGCGTTTTAACAGATAAGATTCCTTCCCACATGAGTTTATTAAAAATGACTTTGAAATTGATTTGATAAATTGACAGCACACTTCAGTATTGCTTGTCTATGGTGGGGTTGTAGGTAAGTGACAACTAAAAGGGTTCTTTATTGCAAGAATCGTTTTATAACACTGTTTAGTGATAATATAGCTTTACTAAGCAAATAATTATAATTGTTTCCTAGTATGTTGACATTATTGATACAATATTATACTTTTCACAAAGTGAAGTTGATATATATAATCATAATCTTTTATTTAGTAAAATATTATCAATATTAAATTAGTTTCTCATGAATCGTTAATATCGACCGATATTTTCTTTATTCAGAACTGCTATATTTGCGTTGTATAGTATCTCACATTTATGTGATACGATTCTAAATCGTTATGACTGTGTATTATGTATGTACGAGTATGTATGTATTGTATTTATTGTATCTATGTATCTACTTTCACGTGTCCATACTTCAGGTATTGTGTTCTGAAGCTGTCACTTTTGATTGATATAAGATAACACTAAACCTGTTGTAAAATTTTATCAAATGTTGATTGAAAGAAATAAAATGTTAGAAAAAATTCTATAAATTTAAATTTTTAAACATCTTTTATTCACAAATCTGTTAGCTATATAATACATTATTTATGCAAATAATATTTTTCCATAACATTTATTATAATTATTAGATTACATTGGACGATTTTTGTGGCAAATTAATATGTAAAACAACCAATTTTAAACAATCATAAATATTCTTAGTGACAAAAATATAATTAATGTTTTAAAAGGCTCTTTCTATTAAATTTTGAGAGTGTCTATAATGTAAAGCTATGGGGGG
>CABEEJ010000217.1:57619-67779 GCA_901482245.1 Timema douglasi
CCCCCAACCAGTTTAAATATTCAGCTTGGTGTGACACTAACATAACGGATTGCGATTTCCCCAGATGCTCCGGTGCCGGTTTTTTCCTAACACTTCTTCTTTCCCGCTTTGCAATTTCTATACTTTACACTTCTTGCATGTCTAAGACGCATGGAGTTTCTTTTCCTTTTTTACTCTCTTCTCTGCCCTTTCCATGTGTGATAACATACGACGTGAATAACTTGACAAAAAAAACGTTCCATGGTGGGAATGTCTTATTCCCATTTGAAAAATTGTGTTTTGAATGGTAAAAGAGGATCTTATGAGAAACGGGAAGGAACCTTTTGTCAGACCAAATTGGGAATCTAATTTTTCAAAAGTGATTATCTTTTTTAAAAAAAGAAATGTTTGTATGTTTGGTCTTTTTATTGTTTGTATTAAACTATGTTGATCTTTTAGAGTAATATAAATACATTTTACAGATTTTTCGTAGCAGAACTCGTTTGTTGTAAAAGAATTGTGCTATTGTTTTAAAAACTAAATTTCAAAGATAAATTGAAATAAACATTCCCTTTTATTCTCGAATTGTGTTTGTCGATTGAAAATTCATCCATATGATGTATAAAAAAAACAGTTTTTTAACTGTCATCTAAGTTTATCTCATGGTGCAGCACCTGAGGATTAATTGTTACGTCCTGTTTAATATTCGGCTGCGAGTGTCACAACACATTGTTGAAAGGGGAGATAGAAAGAAGCGTGATCCTTCTGGTTGCAGATGTTCCGCAGCTGGCCGACAAGACAGGATAAGTCTCTCGTTTTGAGTTTTTTTTGAACACAGGTGTTACCAAAATAGTCCCAGCGTGCATCACCCGCCTGATGTGCATCGTAATGCGTCGTAAAGGGCAATCCATGGAGGTGATAGGATGGTTGTAGAGGCGGGTGACAACCGGTCTTCTAAGAAGAACAAAATAGGCGTACTCTTCAAGTATGTTACTAATGTGGGAAAGGAAAGGGTGATGGTCGGACATCGGGCCATCATTGTTCGATTTGGTCTTTCAAAATTTAACGAGATGTTAAAGTAAATACGGGTTCAGTTAATCATCTTTTCTCACTAATTACTTTTAAAATATAACTTAACGACGATTTGCACGAAGTTTTGTACTTCTTAGAGTAGAGCAAAAGGTTAAAAACCTTAAACTAGCCTTCCTCTATTAAATAAAGTCTTGTTTTGATAGGGTCACAACAGAGAATTTAAGATAATACAGAATTGTTTATATAGGGTCTTATATAAGCTATCACACAGTTTTTAAAATCCTTTAAACTTTAAATTTAAACACTTTAACTGGTCAGAACATTTGCCTACATTTTGCTGAAAACACTATTAAATTATACAGTATTAAAGTACTTAATAAATAATCCGGGGTTTCTAATAAGTATTTGTTCTTGTGTTTGACCCATAGCTAGAATTTATTGAGCTAAGGTTGGGTGTATATAGATGAGTAAATGGTTACAATCTAAATAAAGTGAATATTTAAAAGTTTTAAGTTAATATTAGTTAAATTTTAAGTATCTTTCCATAAAAATGGACGATAAAAAAATTTATCTGCTTAAATTTGTAGGCCTATAATTATCTTTGGTCAATAAAGTTTGTAGACGAAGTGATTTAGGGCTTGGTATATTGTGGAGCAATGGCATTGCCTTGGGGAGTAAAATGGCTTAAACAAAGTACTCAATAAAATTATATTTCTTATAGATATCACCAAAAACAGAGTTGAGACCCACTCCGGTGGCCGCATAGTCTAAGGCGTTATTCTTGAGATGGACTGAACACCAAACTGCCATTGATTGGGAGATAGGGGTTCAAATCTTGGTTGGGTGTATTGAGGCTAGTTTTTAAAGTTTTTCCCAATCTAATCAAATGCGGGTACACTTACTTTAAATTTAAGGCAACTCATCTCTAACACACAAGCTTAATTAGTAATAACTTATGTGTATAGTATGAATGGTTAGTAGGATGACGTGCTTAAATATTTATTTAATTTAGCACCGAGTCTTACTAACCGTTAGGGTTATTCGCTGACGTGCTTAAAAAAATAGTTGAGCCTAATATAACAAATGCCCTCTTTCGATCAACCCTTGGGTCACTAACCTAATCAAACTACTTCATACGCGCATAAATTAATATCTGGACACATTTGATATTCATTGAACGAACATTTAATGAGCTCTGGTTTGGTTAAACCAAATATTGAACAAATAATAATGTGTGAATCAAACACGCTCGTTTTCTTTGCTTAACTGACTTTTTGGTTAACTAAACAAACAACCGTTTTATTCCCATATTTCCGTGTCAAACACCTGTCGTTTTGGTTAGGTTTTTGACCATGGCTGTCTTATAATATTATGAATATAGACAAAACACTTGTTTTAATCTTCTCTAGCAAAATAACGTACATTTATTATATTCTATTATAATTTTTTTAATTAGAAAGTCACACACCAAGGTAATTAACGACTTATTACAAGGTAATATTGGAGTAAATGCATCTGAATAATGCGTGGAGATAGTATTTAAAAACCATACTGCTAATTCGCGCGTGTAAAATCACCATCAGTTAATCTGGACTAGATTCAAAACTTAACCATCCGACCAGAGTATATTGCGAGCTTGACGCCTCAACTCAAATAACCAATGGTGAAGGTACTTGAATATTATAATTTAGATAGGAAGGTATTTATTTTTATGACAGTTTTAAAATTTACTGAAACTATTTGTTATTGTATCTATTTGTAAATTTATGTGATCAGCAACGGTAACTTTTTTTGGATAGCAGTAAAAGACTAAATATTAAAAATTATTATTATTATTACTAAGCCAATTATTATTATTAGCACCGCGTCTTACTACCCGTTTGGGATATACACACTTACGCTAATGTGTAATGGCAGGGTGATTGTGAAATGAAATGGAGGACCTACAGTTTAACGTGGGATCCGAACTAATGTGGAGGCCTGGCATTCCACACATTCACAAGTTGTGATTAATACACGTCTTGTCAGAGGTGAAGGAAGGATTTTTCAATCAGATAAATCTGTGCCAGGACCGAGGATTGAACCCCGGACACCCAGCACAGAAGTCTTACACCTTACCCCTATACCGCCAGGTCACCATCAATTAAATAAAACAAATAATATAGTAAAATGCTGTCAATATTGACTGGCAAAAATATGTTAAGATGGACATATCATAGGTAATCCTGTAAGACTAATTATTCATTATTTAAAATCCTACAAACAAACAAAAATACGTCAAAATCTTTAAATACTCTTTGTTTAAAACGACGCAACGTTATAGTGCCTAATGAGATACGAGTAAAAACCTGGTTAGAGAAATGTATGCCCCCGTCATGCTGTCCTATCACATCCTGCGACATTTCGACATCTTGTGACCATCTTACATTCCTCTTTGTCCTGTCTTGCCATGCTCCCACTCCGACAGGACTATTGCTCTGTCATCTCTCTTTAACATTTTATTTTTAAGCTTACTTTTTTACTATTATTTGTATTAATAGTTTCTTTTTTTGTCATGTTTCAACTCCAATCTATTGATGACTCTAATGTATCTCTGTCTTTCTAAGTTAAACTTTCAATCCGCCTAATCTATTTCTCCTTTTCTATTTACGTCTTTTTGTTATTTATTTCTCGTGTCTGTGCTTCTATCTCTCAAATCGTGCTATGTGTTTAAAACGTTTTTTCTTAGAGCCTTTGTGACAATCAAACACCTGCAGATATTTAAAAAAATTGTAAGACTAACTTGTCATATAAACTACGTTGCAAAGAAAACCATGTTATAAATAATATATAAACTTGAACAGCATATTATTAACGAAATAACTCGAGGACACAAAACTAAACTAATGAAGGAATATAATTTTCTAGTAAAACGACAGGTAATAAATATATATTATGAATACTTACAATCTACTTATTTACAACAACGATTTGTCAAAGTGACTCAAATGTAACGGCTTTATAAAACATAGTCATACATAATAAAACATAATATAATGGCTACTATGTTAAGGAGTTTGACATATTAAAGTGCCATTGGTCGATATATTTTTAATTAGGTAGTACCACTATACATGTTCTATGGCATTATTTTTCTAAAGCGCACGGTTGGGAATTTTGTTTGAAATTCTTTAAAAAGATCGCATAATTTATAAGTCATGCTTTTATTTCTTAAGTTTCAGGGTTTTTTCCGGATGGATATTAGATTTTTGCGTGTCATGTGTTTTACATAGCAATCGCGATTATATCATTTCAAAGTATCTTGGAAACTATAGTCAACCCCTGACAATTTTTATTTAGGTAAGAAACCGTCCAGAATATTCGTGAAATGCTCGGTTACATCCTTTCATTTTAACAGTCGCTATTTCTCTCCGTTAAGATGAACTATCTGATGGTAAGGGTATCACATCCAGTTTAAAAAAAACTAGGGGCACATGTTTTAATTACGAGGGTTTCATGTCGGAACATGGCACTGTTTTGTTTACATGCCTATCCGCCATGTTGTGACATTGATATATGGGCACTCAGAACACTGGCGCACTGTAGCGGTGGGATCTAGAAGCCGGGTCTAGAATGGAATTTGAAATATGAAAGTTCCCCTCGTGTAAATAATTTCCCAAAGACTTTGTTACTTTGAATTTAAACTGTTCTTAAAAGAATTACATTGGAAAAGTTTAATAAATTCGAAATAAACTTTTGAGTTACCCTGCAGTATGTCTACCATTATAATTTGTATTAATTTGTCAAAGAGTTGCTTGAAAATATTTATAGGATGAATTATGGATGTAAAGATACTTTATCTTACATACATTTATTTTTTGCTCACGTTTTACTAGCCATATGATCTACACGTATTTAATAAATTAATCTCGTAGGGGTTAAGAAAGTATAATTTAGATTGAATTTACCAATATGTGCATGAAGGGAAAGGGGAAAATAATTTAAGATAAAGCACCTTTGTACCTCCAACCAAGATTCAAACCTTGGTCTTACTGTCACATACGGCTAAGTTTATTGCGAGAGTCTTTTAACTTACAAACTTCATCGACTCCATATCCTTATAGAGATTAAGACCCTAAGTCAGATTTACTATTTCGTATACTCACTTCTTATACTTAGTTATGTAAAATATTGTCACTTTAATGATAAATTATAGGACTTAGCCCAATCAAATTCAAAGAAATAATACAATTTTAGCAAATTCTATAGACATTTCCGTAATTTAATTTTTTGCTCAAGGCCTTTTATTTAAATAAGGTTAACTTTAACACATTCAAAGTTTTCTACGAATTTGTATCAAGTTAGATAAATGAAAATACGATACGTTTAGAAAATGATTACTGTTTCACTTACCATTGATGCGTTAATTTCAATTCGCACACCAATGTTCATTCATTTGGGTCTCCGAAACCATTCGTAATGACGGTCCTTAATAAAGTTAAATTTTAATCCAACTTCAACGTAGTTCTAAGAAGTACAGACTTAAAGATTTAAATCTTATGTAATGAACAGTCGGTTGGTTACTAGGGAGTTGATCACTTCTTACGGACTATATTATTATTATTATTATTATTATTATTATTATTATTATTATTATTATTATTATTATTATTAGCACCGCGTCTTACTACCCATTCGGGTTATACGTACTTACGCTAATGTGTAATGGTTGGGTGATTGTGAGATGAAATGGAGGACCTACAGTTTAACGTGGAATCCGAACCACGGTGGAGGCTTGGTATACCCCACATTCACAAGATGTCTTGTCAGAGGTGAAGGAAGGGTTTGGTAATCAGATAAATCTGTGCCGGGACCGAGGATTGAACCCAGGCCACCAGCACAGAAGTCTGACACCTTACCCCTAGACCGCCAGGTCACCTCTTACGGACTATAGATATACCTTACGATTACGAAGTATGTAGAATGAAACTTTTAAGATCAAGAAACCACTGATGTTGGTATTTTTATTTTGTTAATTATTATTAATACTATCATCATCATCGTCAAAATAATATACTACACATATTATTAAGCCTGAACGAGCCTCCAAAATTTCCAATCTTATTAAGATTGGGATTCGATTCGAAATTTAAAATATCAATATTGGAAAGACTCAAACTTGAGTCGAAATTTCGTATCTAAATAAATGCCAGATTCGGATTCAACGGTCTTTAACTCAAAATTCGAATATATTACTTATACTTGTTTAATAAATTAATAGTCAGATCGGAAACCAGTTGTGGGGTAGCGCTAATAGAGAAATTAAGGTTGAATTCCAGATTTTATTTAACATTAACAAAAATATAAAAATAGTCAAAACTATTATTAAGAGTATTTAAACCAATAATATTTTTTTTATAAAACTTAAAGAAATAAAAAATAAAAGAAAATAAGAAATGTTAGCATTGTAGTACATTAAACGATTGGAAATTATCATTACCGTGAGTAGAAATTATTAAAACCAAATTTGGTAATTTTAACTCACCTTTTCAAACCCCTAATATTAAAAATATTATTATAAAATAAAAACCATAAAAAGCTAATTAATAGATGTATACAAAACGACATGGGTGACAGTTGTTTGTCGCAGTGAATATCTTTTATTTTAAAAAGTAGGTAAGACCACTTTTTTTGTAAGTATTAATCAACTTTTACACTATAATTGGAAATATAGTGTGCTCTTCCTTTAACCGTTCAGCTTTTGAAATTAGTGCTATTGATTAAATGCTTTTAATCAACCTAAAATGTATTTAAATTAACTATAAGTATTTTAAAAATTATTTTATTATTGAATTGGATTAGGAAACTTACTATATTAAAATTTCCAACAAAGATTTGATTTGAAACATTATCATAGTAAGCCTAAAAGAAACATTTGATTCGGATCTTAGCCTATTTTTAAAATAAATTATTCGCTTGGAAGAATATCTTTAAAAAGGGGATTCAGATTAATAAAATAAATTAAGCATTACATACGATTCGAATTTGACTAGGAATTTTATTTACCCATGAGATTCAATTCGTAAACGATTCAACAAAAAAAAAAGTTAGTAAGCATTAGATTTGATTCGGATTTGATTCGAAATATTAAATTATGAATTCTCACAGGCGTACATATTCTTATAATAGTGTTACTTTGTTACTTTTTGTCATATTCACCCACTCTACCACCAACACCACCATCACCACCTCCACCAACCCAAGGCACTCGGCCGGGAATAACAGGAAGAAGAAGCATTGTGCTATACACAGCGACCAAGCCCTGACGAGGATACTAGCTAGAGGAAGCTGGAATCCAGTGAAAAGCAAGTGCGGTGGCCAAAACTCGGAGAGAGCTACTACGAGTCTATACAGTTCGGGGGTGGGGTGGGGAGGAGACCACCCTCTCCTCTCTCCCTATCTTCTGCCTCCCCTCCCCCCTCAACAGCCTACCCCTTCTCCATGTAGCTAGGGGCGGCGTGGATTAATTACTCAGCCAAGTTAATTAGGCCTAGTCTACCTGCCAGTACATTCCACTCCAAACCTACACACACACACACACACACACATATATACAGAAACATTGTACAGTCTATTTTTAACGGAAATATGCATCATACATAATAAGGGTCTAGATCATTTTGATTGCTTGTAAGAGATTTAAAGCTCTTATTAAAGTAATCATGTTATTAGATCCATTTGAGTTTTTTAAAAAGACAGAAGATCTCGTGCCGTGGGGCAAATGTTATTTTCATTGTAGATCTCTCGTTTGAGCTATCTCATGTTTATCTCCCCGGCTAGGGTATTAGGTTAGCCGTCTCTATGTTAACCTTTTTCGAATTTATATGGTTTTGATAAAGATATATACTATTTGTATAGTTGTTTTATCAACAGCCTCTGTGCTCTAGCGATCAGAGCTCCCGGCTACAGACTCCCGACTTACTGCTTCACAAAAAGATATGAAATTAAAGCACCAGGGATCGAACCCGGGACCTCTGATGGGTCAAACTCAGCCACCTGAGGAAAAATGAGGAGCTATTTAAATTCTTTAAAAAAAAGTAGCTGATCCTATCTAGAAAACTGATATCAACGCATGTAGGGTTTCATTGTGTTGACCACGTGATACCCTCTATCCGCAAATGTTGGCAATATATTCGCCAGCATATAATTCATTAACGACCTAAGTTTACTTGGATTACAGCTCAAAATGTTACTTAAAGTAGTTCCTAATATATCACTACGCCAAAGCTGACATCTATAACTTTGGATGACTGTAATGAAAACCGTTGGTAATATATTAATTTGATAGTTAACCACAGTAATTTAGGCCAATATCATTTATATATTTATTTGAGAACGGACACAAAAGTTTATTTATCATTTTTATCCATTTAAAAAAAATATTCACAACACTTTCACAAAAACTTCTAACGAACATGGCTTCAAAATGGCGACTGACAAATCTAATCAATGTGGTTGAACACGACAGTAAACAAGTTTTTTACAACTATGCAGACACGCAGTTAATGAAAATATTTTATTTAGTTAAATATTTCGAAATACGATAAAATAATCATAAAATAATTTATTGTATGTAAAAAAATGACAACCATTTTCTCTTTTCCAAGTAAATACGATGCCTGTATTAAAAGGTATTGATGTGTGCACTATATTACATAAAATCAGTAACGTTACAAAACTAAGAATAAGTACTTTTAATTATGTTTAAAATATTGTTTAGAGTTAGATAAAAAGAAAGTATTTAAAAAATAAAATAGTATGAGAAAACTTAAGTTTACGTTATTTTAAATGTAATATATAAGAGATAATTAAATATATTTACATTTATAACAAAACAGTGATCTTTTACAAGTGTTGGCAACTCAAAACCTAAACATCTGATTTTTGAACTGTCATCCAGCTAAAACCTATCGTGAATGGACTTTTCTTCGGCATTTTGGTTGGTATAGCTTCGCTTGGGCACTGACCCCATGGAGCATTTTTTCACTTAAATGCTTAGCCTTACTTTTTAATGAATAAAAACGTACTATATATATAATTATATTGAATTAAAGTATAAGGTGTTTTGTCCCGGAGTAAGTTGATTTACAAGTGCTGATTGTATGACAATTCCCCAATAAAAACATAAGTGTTGGATGAACCATTTACATTTTGTGTTGATAAATCTCTTGATAACTCCTCCAACCAGAAATTAAAGCACAATACCTAGATTATTTTATGTAGAGCTCGCGGGCAATATCCGGTCCTATCCATGATTTTGTGATGCCCGGAGCAGACCTCATGTTAAACCATCATGCAACGAGACCCTAGTCTTACGTTTATCAAGTATGAGGAACTACAACATTTTGGAATGTAATATTTGGGGATTTGGCATAATTTAGTTAATTCTATCATTTGAGGGTTAGTGTACCAAATCTTTACGATTTATTCGACATGAATCATTTCACCAAATTTGTTGAGTTTGTGCAACAAATATGTACAATGTTTGGAAGTACATTCGTATGTTAACATGAAATGAAATAAAACACATTAGACTCTTTGGCTTACGGGCACGTATTTATCAACGTTAAAATAAAAATTATTTTTGCTTTTTGCCAAAAAATTTAGATCCCAAAACCATTTTAAATAATTAATTTACAATGTCGCTACATTATTTATTACGTCATGTAACTAACATTACATAATTGTTCAAATATATAAACAAATGCCATATTTTTTATAATATCGTGTTTCTAGTTGATTTTTAATCACCACATCTTACTTACTAACTGTTTTGTCTATACGGATATATGATAGTTATAAGCATTTTAAAGGTAATCTATCCGTATCTGCATGGAACGAGAGTGAGAAAGTATTTAGGGAAAACCACCATCAGCAAACCCTCCCAGGATTTGAACCTTGATCTCCCCGTTATCAGCAGACCAGTCTAACACGATAGTGACGCCTTAGAACATTCGGCCACTGAAGTGGGTGAATGATGTATTTATTTGACCTCTAGATATATTTAAATAAACGTGGACCATCAGTGATGTATTTATTTGACCTCTAGATATATTTAAATAAACGTGGACCATCAGTGATGTATTTATTTGACCTCTAGATATATTTAA